>JACLAT010000131.1:0-106257 GCA_018105865.1 Metaphire vulgaris | reverse complement strand
TAATAATTAATAGAAAGCTAGGAACCAATTGTTTAATAGATGGCGTCAGGCGTTGAAAAGTAAAGTAAGATGATGCGTTTATCACACCTTCTATTAGCGCGGTGGAATCATTAAATAGAATCCTCGCAATAGAATATTTGAGAGTCAGCGTGTGCTTGCTGAAGAAGAAAGGAAGGTACGAATGCAAGGTACGATGGAACAAAAGTACGGATAGTACGGAAGTAAGGGTACTTTATTGCTCAGGTATGGAAGGTACAAATTAAAGATTACATTGTACGGGTGAACAGTAAGGTTACATTGTACGAAGAATAGGAAGGGTAGGCGTATACATTGTACCGAGTGAGAGTGAGGCAGGGTACGTGTGCCGGGGCATTTTGAGGAACACTATGCCGGGTACATTTTGAGGGAACATTGTGCCGGGAACTGTGCCGGGTACATTGTGACCAGGTACATTGTGCCAGGTATATTTCAGGGTACATTATTGCCGATAAGATACAGGTTATATTTGAAGGTACAGTAGGAGGGTACAAAAGAATTAGTGAAGGGTACAAATTGCAGAGATAGCCTTAATTAGTGGACCAGTCAACTCATCTCACCAGTACAAATCTTACCCCAAAGCTAAGTCGGACAGGCCATAGCCTGTATTATTTATTTATAGTCAGAGGAAGAGGGCCATCTCTGTTAGCGGACCAGAGTCGGCATCACAAGAAGATGGTCGCCTGATACTGGAGCTCCGGTTTGCAAGCAGTACCACTCTTCTTCATATAATTCTACCTTGTCAATCTCATTGCTGTTTCAATAGTCATGTATAGTTTTAATTAATGAGCCAGTCCATGCAGTTGGTGCACGCACTATTCAAGGTCATATTCTGTCTGCCTCTTCTTCCAGGCATTGTGTTTGTGTATAATTTCTTTTCCAAGACAATCTCCCCACTTCCTCATTATATGTCAAAGTAAAGTTAGCATTCTCTTTTTGATCATAATCTATAACTGTGTTTGCACTTTCTGCTCCGTCTTTCTCAATGCTTATTAATCTTCTCGTTTGTGTCCATCGAATTCCGCTGAACTCTTTTCACTTCCTTCAAATCCTTTAATCATTAGTGGGTCCTTCAACTTCTTTCTTGAATGTTCATGTTTCCGCGTATTTCTGGGCTGCAGAAGAATTTGCAGCCACTGTGCATAAAAAAGTAGTCACGGGCCCTGACACACAAGTCTGAGAAAAAGTTTTTGACTTTTGCCTTGTAAGGAGTGTTGATGACCTTTTGCGCTTCTCGCTCGCTTCTTTTTAAAAGGAAATTACTTAAAGTAAGTATAGTAAAATAAAAGTAAAATCTCGTGGATTTCTGTAAGCGCATGGAAAGCAGCATAACAGTAGCTGTATTTACTATAGCATGATCGGTCCAGGGCCTCCTGACATTCCCAGGCCCCCTGTACTCAGCAGTGAGAAGATGACCTTTTTGCCTTGTCAGTCTTTTTCAGGTTCTGGCTCTTGTGTGGAATACATCATCATCACCAGGCTTGAGGTCCTCTCTGCGGAGGCCTCAAACCTCTGTTAATTACCCCAGACCTCCCCCTCTCGGCAGCCCTGCGCATGTTGCAACTAATGGTGAGTAAGCACGGGACGATTCAATAAAAGAAGGATATTGATATTTCAGGCCACGTACAGAGGAACGACGTACACTGGAAAGGAACAATCAATAACAATAAGGGAATGATGCCCGAAACAAGACAAAGGGGCGACCAAAAAGAAGGTGGGCGGGTGATGTGAAGGAAGAACAGGACTGCAATTGTCAGCGGAGAAGTCCGGGAAAACACCGGATAAACACATTGTTCGAAGAAAGATCAGAAAACAAATTCGTATTTGTCACCTGAACTTCAGTTCGTGGAAGGAAGAAGAGAAGATGATGATATTGACAATATCAATTTTCATGTACCTTTTCGTACAATACAGTTGTGCTAGCCCCCCCCATTTAAACACTTTGTGGCTTCCACACACCGTAGGACTGGATGGCATAGGCATTTTCTACAACAGCGTCACGTTACAGCGTTCGTCGACCGCACAGTCTCTCCCCCCTCTGTCTCTCTCCCTCTCTCTCTGTCTCTCTCCCCCTCTCTCTGTCTCTCTCCCTCTCTGTCTCTGTCTCTGTCTCTCTCTCTCTCTCTCTCTCTCTCTCTCTCTCTCTCTCTCTCCATTTTTCCCTCTCTGCAGGACAGGTAATTCCGACATGCAGAAGCAATAGCAATAAAGTCAACAAGCACGAGCTGCGATTATTTTTCAGAGAAACAGACCGAAGAGAATTTTCTTGCCTCTCGAAGATCGATACTCTGTGGAGGAGTCGCCACCTACAAACAATAACGATCATAGGATGAAATAGAGATGATTTGAAAGAAAGCATTAGGACAGTAATGAGCGTCCAGATCATTGTCTCGTCGACATTTTGCGCCACGTGCACCAAGTTGCATTCAGTTGCATGCTGTTCGATGAATCGCGATTGTCGACGGCGGCGGTGCTGAAACAATTTCAACCACTTGTCACGAGTAACGATTATCACAGGCGGCAAAACAAAGAACGACAAACATGATACGTATTGCCTGTATCTAATCAACCATCGCTATTAGATTATGGATCAGAGATAATGAAACAGTAAGCGTAGCTGGGTTTCCACATGAGGGGCGCTAAAGGCTTTTACAGACTGACATTTCAAGGCCAGGATAGGGCGCTGAGAACGCATGAGCTCCCTGAACGGAACCCTAATCCAGCAGAAAAATTTAAGGTAATATTAGATTCAAATTTTGGATAATTTATTACAATATTTTTCATTTTGAGATATTATTTATTTAACAGTATATTGGGCCCAACTGTAAAAAGTATCTTCAAAGGTCATTAGTTCTCCCTAGGGAGTCTGAGGCAGAAACCCAACCACCCCCAATTTAGGACAATAGTAGTTGAAACTTTGAGCAAATTAAAAGCATACAGTATATGACAGTTATTCGAAGGGAAATTACCTACGCTTCATTGGATAAAAATTTCTTAATATTTCTGCAAGAATCTCCCTAGTGTTGTCCTGGGTTCGTGAGCCTCTTTAATTTTAAGTTCTAGTGCAAATGAAACAGGTGAATCTGTGGTTAAAAAGCAATTCTGCATAAAACTTATAGACATGCTGTACCAATCGATCAAAAACTCTTTGTTTGGGTGAAATGATGTCTTTGTGAAAGTGAACGACGCTCTTGTTGGAAAGATCATAAAATGATAACGCGTAAGACTGTGAACCACAGTGGCAGAATACGAGAGAGAGAGAGAGGAGTGTGTGCGTGAGAGAGAGAGAGAGAGAGAGAGGAGAGAGAGAGAGGAGAGAGAGAGAGAGAGAGAGAGAGAAAGGAGAGAGAGAGAGAGAGAGGAAAGAGACAGATAGGAGAGGGAGAAGAAGACGAACAAATGAGTTTCCTAGATCACTAGGTCTTCGTGCAATCGCATTGATGCTTCGCTGTTTTGTCATCAGGTAGTTTCGTGCTGCCAATCACCCGCGTCATTCCCTTCCACCATCGTCAAACGCATGACACTCTCAAGTCTGACAGCAGTTGATTTTCAATTTAGACTTCATTTTGAATATTGACGAATCCTATTCTCTTAGAATCTAGACCTTCGTTTGACCATTTGCTTATCAATCAGCTTCTTCATGAACTGAGGACGTTAGGAGCTGAGTCTTAAATCCATCAATTCAGTTTCTGAGATGTGTATGAAAATATTAAATCAAAAAAGCTGGGAATTTTCCTAGATCAATATATTCTTATTTGACTTTGAACAAAAGCGCAAATAGCTTATCATTAACGGGACTTGAATGATCAAAACTGGCCGTTTGAGACAGACGCCTTAGAGGAGAATGAGTCTATAAATCTATAATCATTTGCATAAGCAAAGTCTTGTCTGGACTTCTGTCTAAGCCAATGTTGAAAAAAGGGTAACTTCTAAATAGCGCGTTTTATTTGCGTTTCCATTGAATCGAAGTAAGTCTGGAAAGTCGACGATGGTGTGCGCATTTTATTTACATCTGTAGCGATGCTGTTTTTTTCTGCACATCAAATGGTGGCCAGTGAAACTGTGTTCTTTTGCATAAACCCTACTAGGAAACTCATTTATGAAGAAACAAAATTCTTATAATAATAATAATAATGTGCACTTTTATAGCACCAGTTCTAATACTCTGAATGTATCAACTGATGCTACTCCAAATTCACTTAGTGCGAAATGACGTCTTGCGGAAGAATCAAACAACGTTGATAGAATAGAAGCGGATTAGGCCTAAGTTGAAAACTCGTTTTAAGAGTGCAGCAGCTCAGGCGAACTCAGCTGGGGATTATGGCGACCAGCTTTAAAGGCAGAGAGTTTCTGAAAATGAACGGGGTTGTTGCTATTATAAGACTAAACAGAAGACTGAATTTCCTGAGCGTGAGAAAGCCCTGGGCGTTAATCCAATACGCCGTTGTTCCGTACGAAAGTGAAAAGGAATTGCACAATGTCTTCAAGACTCTGCTTAGATGCATTTCTGCATTCTGTGCACATTGCTAATCCGCAACAGTACACCTTTCATGCTGTTGACTTCTTGCAGTTGACAACGAATCTATCGACCAAAACTATTTCATACGAAAATCTGTCAACATCGGTGGAAAGAAAGTACTGGAATGTGACGTCAATCCCTCCTCCTTTCCAGCCGCTTCCATCTCTTCCTCCATTTTGTCCTCTCTTTCGTCGTCGTCGTCGTCGTCATCGTCGTCGTTATCAAATCGACAGACTGACATGGTCATCGCCTGGCGAAGGAAAGGACGAGAGGTTCCGATCTTCATCCAGTCGAATGGACATCCGAAGTATATCGACGATCAATATCAGGAGCGCATTCGGATGATGGCCTACGGAGCGATCGAACTGAAGGACATACGGACGACGGACGAAGGATGGTACGACTGCTCCGTTCTCTCTCACGACAGACGGATCTCCAACGGAACGTCCATCTACCTGGCCGTCAACTGTAAGCTATCAGAAGATTGCTATATTAAACTACGACAATAAGGTCCTCTTGACTGGGCCTATACTGTATACTGTACTTGGTGACACAAAAAACCGGACTATATTAAATGTAAACCTAAATGTGACTAGTCCGGTTTCTTTGCGCCACCCTGTATATAGGCTTCTCGAATTCATTTAATATTTTGATTTGGTCAAAATGGATTCATACTAGAACGGTATTCAATATATCAGACATAAACTTAGCCTATATAATAATGTCTTAAACAAAAATTTTAATCTTGTCGCCAATTAGTCACATGACCAAAATTTTATATAAGCCCATTAGCTATCATTCAGGACGATCCTATCATTAAACTCTCCTATAGCAACTGCAGTAGGGATTATATAAGCACATTTTCAAGATTTTGAACGAGTTTAAGCAGACTTGGACACGGGTTGGGTCCGACTATAGGTTGGGCTGGGTTAATTGAGTTGGGTAAAAGTCATGGCTTAGAAAATTTTAATGCATTTGAGTGGGTCGGGTCGGGTTGGGTAACCTATTGCTTTTATGGGTTGGGTTTTAATCATGATGAGTTGGGTGGTTTTTAAAATGGACCCATGTCTGAGTTGAAATTCTACTTCCATTTTTAAAATGAAGACAGACCGAACAAAGGAAGGCAGTGGACAGAATAAGCAGAGGCAAACTGCTTTTATGTATAAGTCGAGATCATTATGTAAACTTATACGAAAACAGCACAACAGATTCAGCGCACACGCTGTCCTGAAAAGCCTATACATTCGCGTTTGGATCGTAAATTTTTTCCTTGCGTTTGTCTCGCGCATTTCCTTCGATGGAATGGAGAATCCTGCGATTAACGGGGCGGCGGAAGGCGAAGGCGAAGGCGTCGTCGTCGTCTTAGAAGCGTAATTATTATTATCGAGGTGTCTACCGTCGACTTCCTTCCGACCATCTCTTCTTTCTTTGCCCGGTCACAGGATTCGGTCTAGGAGAACTCCGGATAACAGAAGAGACCGAGAACGTGCCGAGGTTACTTATCAACTATAAAAATCGACGACTCCAGGCGCGGATAAATTTATGCCCCAACTCGAAATCATATTTGTCCCAAATGTTGTTCTTTTCCCGTTTCCTCCCTCCTCCTTCCGCCTTCTGTTCGTTGCTCTTATTTGCATTTCGAGGAGGATTCTGGCTATTCTTTGGTCTATGTGAACAGTAAATTTGCCTGCTGAAAATTCTCATGCATCCAAGAGAGAAAGAGAGAGAGAGAAAGTTATATATATATATGTGTATGTGTATATATATATATATATATATATATATATAATTATATATATATATACAGCTGTATATATATATATATATAAGAGAGAAAAGAAAGAGAGAAAGAGAGTAGAGACAGGCAGACAGACAGACAGAGACCAGCAGAGACCAACAGGGACAGACTGCACAGTCGCAATTAGATAATCGATTAGGAAGAAGGAAATTGCGATTGCGTCTAATAGAAATGCATTCAGTGAAACGGCAACCATTTCAAGTGCTTTGATTAGGTTTGCAGTCAGAAAGCATAAAACGAGAATTAAAGCTTCGACTTAATTTCGCGAAGCTTTTCGAATATGATTAGGCCTAGCTATTTGCAGTCGACTATTTGGATAAATCCGGTTAGTGATTTAAAATGCTCCGTCCGATTTCAGTTACGTTATTAACGGCTAGCCTTCCAAGAGCTCTTATAATAATAATAATAATAATAATAACTAATAATAATAATAATAATAATAATAATAATAATAATAATAATGTGATTTAAGTGGTTAGGCCTAAGTGGTTTTAGGAGGCTAAAGTAAGCCTGTGTGAACTAATCGCTAGAATGAAAGGCTTACAACAATTCTTCGGACTAAGTTGAGAAATTTCTTAGGTCTTAATAATGAAACGTCAAAATGTAAACGCTGCAAAAGGACTTTTTAAATAGAAAATTGATTTACCGGATTGCCTACGTTTGAATGCTTTAAATAAATTAATTGAAATAGTATTTTTAATCCAGATAGAACGTCTCTTAAATCAGACTTGAGGAGAGGGATGCAGCCGGTACATTGTTCCATGGCCCATGGAGCTCAAGGGGCCGGTCAGTGATGATGATGTAATAACAATAGTCTAAACCCTAAAAGTCTGTGACAGCGGGCTGATAATGTTTACGTAATTAATACCATAAAAAGACAAACAAGCAAAACAGGTCATCAACACTTTTTTAGACGAGGACCCGGACAAAGGTCATCAACTTTTTCACACTTGTCAGGTCAGGGCCCATGACTATTTCTTGCACCAGGGCCGGGAAATTCTCTCGGTGGCCCTGTCTTAAACATTGGTTTCTGCAATAGTCGGGCCTGTGTTGCGACAGCCAAGTGGCGATTAAAAGTTAATTATCAATTGTCGACAGACTCAGGTTTTGATACGCTATCAACGATTCAACGTTAAAACCTGATTTTTACCTTTATCCGGACAAGTATTTTTTCCGACATAATCAGCCATGCTGGATCCGTCGGACCCAGATGACAAAGCATTAAAAATTCTATAATTAATATTGTAACAAATTTATAAATAGCCAATAGGTAAAAGATTTAGCAGGCAATTAATAATAATGAGCTGAGGCCCGATAGGGCTCAATAATAAATAATAGAAATGACTACATGTAGTGAGAGAAAGCATGAGATGCATGCGGCGACCATTAGAAAGCGGCGCATGCAAGTAAGTGAGTAGTAACCCTTCTCCTTTGCCGGCGGAAATCGTATAAATAGCCGGTTCTGCCCGCCAGATCAGGACCGATGGCCGAGGCGGCGTGTGATGGTAGAAGGTCCATGTAAGAAAGTGCATGTAAGGATAGTGCACCCTGCTGCTACTTATGCCCCTATGCCCAGAGGAAAGTGCACCTGAGTTGAGGAAGCAATCCTTGAGGTTAAGTGCACCCTTTAGAAGAAGTGCGTTGAAAGGTGCATGAGAGAGAGGTGCATTGCGAGAGGTGCATTGCGAGGTGCATTGCGAGTGCATTGCAAAGAGGTGCATTGCGAGAGTGCATTGCGAGAGTGCGGCCGAGAGGTGCCACTGCGAAGGTGCGTGAGAGGTGCATTGAGAGGTGCATTGCGAGGTGCATTGCGAAGGTGAGAGAGAGGTGCATTGAGAGGTGCATTGTGAGAGTGCAGGAGAGGTGCATTGAGAGAGGTGCAGTGCGAAGGTGCATTGCGAGAGGTGCGGTGCAAGGCATTGAGAGTAAGGCGGTGCGGTAGAGGCACTGAGCGCAGGGGAGGAGCGATAGGTGTGGAGAGAGGTAAGGTGCGCAGGTAGAAAAGTGAGGGGCACGGAGCCAGATAGATAGAGGTGAAAGGACACTTTAGGAGAGGGATTAAGCGTAGAACGTCGGAAGAAAGTACAGAGTAGTGCGCAGAGTGACACAGGTAGTAAGAGAGCCTGAGATCTTGGCAAAAGCTAAGACGAACGACCACGTGCCTTAGTTGAGTCATAACCCCGTGTGCCAACCGGGCGGAGCCATCTGGAGTTAAGAAGGGGTAGAACCTCGATAGGCCCGGTTCGCCACAATATGTTCAAGCTATTTGCTAAAATTTCGTCTCCACACTCTGAAATTAATATTTATATGTAAATCATACATGTTTAAACCAGTTCTAGCTCTCAAAATGTTGGCTGAAAGAGACCTGAATCAGACATAGGCTGAAAAATTCACCATCCATTTACAGTAATGCTTATTGTATATTCTATGCGTATCTCAAGATTACTTTTGACGGTTTCTGGAATTTTCACATACTGTAGTCGTCGTGATATGATGTGTTCGTTGCATGTATGCTTTTGACATTCGTCAAAACATTTGTTGCTGTTTCTATCCTTCACGCAAATCTAACAGCGACTTTTATTCTGTCGCAGCAGCTGACGGAGAACTTGCAGAAGTGTTTGTCGGTTCCAGGTAACTAATGCTTACGTAAGCTGGCAACAATTAGTTGATCCCATATTTCACGTATTGGTGCCTGCTTGTGCCTGCGAGTGCCTTTGTGGACTTCTTTATCAAACCGGATGAATCTAAGAAGAGCCATTAACCGGTTGCGTCCCATAGTTGCACGGAAGATCGATGGGCCATACATTTTGTCCCATAACATAGCGTAACTCTGGTGATTGGATTTCAGATGACCAGCCGTAAGAAGAAAAAAAAACAAACACCAATTTCAGTAGCATCAGTACTTTCCCCAAGGTTCAGATTCACTGTTCAAGTGACTTGTTTAGCCTCTGCATTTGTATAGGCCTGTTCAGTTATAGTATTCACCATTTGGTCAGTAATGAATAGGGAATATGCGGTTTGGTGACATTTAATCACGCGACACTTTATCACGCGACACTTTATCACCGACACTTAATCACACGACAGTTAATCACATGGACACTTAATCACGCGACAGTTAATCACACGACAGTTAATCACGAACCAATTAATCACGCGACAGTTAATCACGCGACAGTTAATCACGCGACAGTTAATCACGCGACAATTAATCACCTCGGTATGTAGGCCCAAACCTTATAAACTTTCTAATTTATTTTAAAAAAAAATAATGAAAGAGCAATTTAGAACAACATTTTCCAATTTTACAGATATATTTAAATAAGTTCTCGATATTTTCGCGTTGTTTTGTTGTTTTGCGGTCAGTTGAGGCATACTGTATATATCCCTTGAAGCGGTTAACATTTAAGGATGGAGTGAGAAAACCCCCCTTTCTTTGTTTAAACATTAATTACTATTACTATGTTACTATATTACTATATTACTATTTAACAGTCGAAAACATGACGTCATTATTTTAAAGCCAGAAACGTAATAGCATATAACGATAGGTGTCTTTGTTAACGCGTATGTTAACGGCTTACTGCGGGGACAATGTGGGGATACAAATGCTGGTGCGGGGATGGGGAGGGATGGGGGACAAATGCTGCGGGAATCAGTGGCGTCATTTCACACTTTTCTTGGGGAGGGGGCGAGAAATTTTGTAAAATTTTTCTTTTCAATTTTTACAAACAAATTTTATTTAAAATTTTTCGACTTGACGAGTTTCCAAAAAGTTGACGACCTTTTTTCTTGTCAGCCCTTTTTACGGTTAGTTACTTCAGGTTACTCTCGACATCAAGCACTCCTTTAGGGCTTTAGGGCTGCTGACCTTTTTTTGCCCTCCCCAAAACGCAAATGACGTCCCTGTTTTTGTTTTTGTTGCACATTAATACATTATAAATTAATATTTTCATTTCCTTAAAGGCCGGCCTCCTCCAGCCCCCAAATGACGCCTCTGGCGGAAATGGGGCGGGAACGGGAGAAGCTCTGCGGGGACGGGGTGGGGTGGTGAGAAATGTTTGGGTGCGGGGTGGGAATGGGAATAAAATGTTGTCCCCGTGTCACTCTCTGCTCGCCACGAAGGTAGACGCATATCATGAATGAGCCCCTTTCATTATTCGCTATTCTCTGATCGACTGCTCCATTGTAATTCCAGTCAAGTGCATGATATCTACTCTTGGGTCTTCCTTGTTTTCGGCGACCATCAATTGTGCCTTGCATAATTTCTTTCTTTTAGCAGATGTCTGTCTTTCTCACGGTGTGGCCGAAATTGAAAAGGTTTCTTTGTTTGATAAAATGCAAAATTTAAGTCTCCTGCTATTCGTGTCTTCTCAAGAAGTGGCGGTTCAAAAAAATCTTGGTGGGGATGCAATGAATTTCTAGGAAGATCCTGCCAATTATCAAAGGAATTGTATGTAAACGGTTTAGAAGAAATCTGTAGATTTGACTAGTAAAATATAATATTCAGAATTGACAATGTATAAAAGCCATTTAGTCTGGTTGTACAAAGTCATAGTGGAAAATCGAGTTTTTTCTACTGCTGGAAGTGATTTTTCGTTGACATTGTCTATGGATTTGTCCATATTTTGTGGATATACATAAAGGCTAATCGGTTTACAGTGTAGATGATCATCTTCCAATGAAGACGCATTTTTGGTGATCCGGTTAGGAAAGCAGCCCCAGTCATCTCCAAAGTGGAACCGCTCCTGTTCTCCAGTACCCATTCATTGGTTCATTTCTCTGTCCAAATGGTCTACGCGAAGAATGTCTTAGATCTTTCATATTAAAGTAGTGATTTTGCGTCGTTTTTCTTCAATGTCCATGTCTCAAATCCGCCTGTGACTACAGCCAAAACGGAATTTGCCATATGATGCCCATATCTTGATCTGTGTGGTCGTCGCTATGTCATGTTCATCAACAAATACTGCAGCCTAGTGTTTTGTTGACTGCTTGGTCTTTATTCATTCTGGCTCAAATTTCAACACGTGTGATATTTATTTCAAGATTAGCTTCAAATTGCCGCAGCATTAATAGACAGTCTCAAAAAGGCTGGAGGCTCAGCGCCCGTGAGAGAGCCGAAGGGTTACGCCTTTATTTTCTTAAGAAATAGACCGAATGGGGACGGATTGCCAGCCTTTCCCTCGCCGCCTTTTCTTCTTCACGGAGTTTTAACCAGACGTGCTCATTCACAGCTGAATCGACTGGAAGGCGCTTGGAAGAGCAACCGAATATTGTTTGCTGTGACCGGAACTTGAACCACAGACCTCATGATTGACAGACCGCTGCGCTAGCCACTGCTCTACCGCGCATCTAGCATTAGGCTATTAAGCCGTTCAGAAATATAATAATTTCTTTGGCTTGCGTGACAAAAAGTAAATGACTATGATATTGTGATAATGTGATATTACCATATTGACAGGCTTAGACAGGCTTGTACTTGTTCAATTTCAGTCGCTACCAATCAATACTATAAATGATCATTATGAATTTATGACAGTATAGTAACTTTCGCTTATTGTCATACTTTCTATTTCCCATACTCGGTGTTTATATAATTATGTCATACTAGGACTTGGCCGTCGATAAGACGGATCCTGGATCCATGTAGGTTGACGAGCTCTCTGATGAGCAAAAAGTCCGATTCGAGAGGCACAATGGCGATGGCAGATGTCGCAAAGGAAGCTTCCAGTTGCCGTCATGCAGCTGTCTTTCTTTGCGGAACCGACGTTTTTCCTCGGACTAGGTTGATGCTAAAAGTTTGAAATGCCATCCGTCGTACCACCCCCTCCCCGCACAACATAGGTACAGTATGGGGTCCAATTGGGGGGGGGGCGCCGCTGAGGGTCAGACATACAATAGGGGCACGGGCCCCATGCCCATGCTGTGGATTCACCCATGACTGTGAAGATGGTCAGAGGAGATGGTCGTTGTCATTTCAGCTGGTCCTGTCCTCGGCGACGTTTCTCCGAATTTTCTCATCCATCGACCTGGAGCGACGATCGACCTGTTCTGCGACGCGACGGCCAACCCAGAGGCGTCGCTCACCTGGTTCAAAGACGGACAGGAACTGACCAAGAGCAGTCGGGTGATTTTCGGTCACGGTCGAGTGCAGATCAGACATCTACGCAGTGACGACGGCGGAGTGTACACCTGCAACTTCAAGAACGTCGTTGGACAGGTCTCCCCACTCTATTAAGCTCATCATCGAAGGTATTATTAGTATGGCCTCTTTCATTAAATCGTAATACGATGAAGACGTAGTGTCAATAATTAACAATACAGTGTATGTTATCACCAGACGCTTCGCTTTCTTTGTTCTGTGTCAGGATATACTCTTCATTGGCTTTCAGCCAATTACCTCGACCCCAGTCGACCTGTAGCATGTTTTAAAAATTGGCTTCGTGACAAATCAAGCATGTCTGTAGAATTCGATGACAGTACGTAGCTTAGGCAAAATCAAAATTATCTGAACGATTGCCGCGCTGCTGCTGCATCTGCTGCTGCTGCATCTGCTGCTGCTGCTGCATCTGCTGCTTCTGCTGCTGCGGCTGCTTTCTACTGCAGCTGCGGCTGCTGTGTCGGACGATTCTCGATTGTGGATCTTGATAGAGTTTTGTGCATTTCAGTTCGACCGATGCTCTGATCCGGAGAGTTCTCTCCACTGAACCGGACTTCTCAGTAAAACTGAAGGGAAACTGAGGAGTTCCAAGTAAGTTGAAACCTCGAAGAAAACAGAAGTCTTCGTGTCTAAGGCGTTTCTATCCGCTCCACTTAGAATCCATCGCCACGACCGATGATGACAATTTCCTCATTGCCAGTTAATCGCTTCGTCGGCTTTCTGTGCATTTGTAATCTCACTGTCAGGCACTGTCAAACCTTTTGCGGGTAGAACGGGGTCGGTCAGAGGTCAGCCCCATTGACTGCACGAGACTGCAGATACTCTACAGATACCAATCTCTCCTATATTAGCACTTACTGTATATGAAAATGAGAGCTCACAAGTGCGTAAAGCCGCGAAGTGAGAGAGTGTCAGAGAGAGAGAGAGAGAGAGAGAGAGAGAGAGAGAGAGAGAGAGGAGAGAGATTCGACAGTTGCTGAAAACTTCAAACAAAAGCATTCGTGAGCGAAGATTTCATATATCGAGTGCCTCAGTGAATCTACCAATGAATATATATATATATATATATATATATTCATTGGTAGATTCACTGAGGCACTGAAAAGCTAGAACCCCAGGTTATGTTAGTCAATCGGAGGCTCTTGGTGTCCGAATGCACTTCTAGGGCAACGTCTGCGCGATCACTTAAGATGCTAAAGAGAAAAATCGACGAAATCTGAGCTTCATGCAGTCTGTTGCGCTGTATTGTTGAAAAAGGTAGCGTCTATATAATGATTAGTCCTCATAATACGACGGCGATTGAGACGAGTCGAGTGAAGCTGGACTGTCAGGCGAAGGCGATCAAGCAACATCACGTACCGCTGGTTCAGGCGGGAACGCAGGTCACCGACGTACCTGACCTTTCGTCACGCTCCAGAATCAATCCGACTGACGGCAGTCTGGTCATCCGTGACGTCGTCAAGGAAGACGCCGGTTGGTATACCTGTCAACCGACGAATGGACTGAGCCCGCGCCAGAGGCGAAGCTCTTTCTCAACGTCACGTGTAAGAAGATTCTCAACAGCCACCTAAATTCATCAAGAAATCACTCAGATATAAATATCTCATATCTCATAGATATAATAGGCCTACAGATATTTATACATATCTAGTATTATCTACGTGTAGAGAATAGATATCTCAGAATACTAGGCATACTCGTAGCGCATGGCCCAGGCCCAGGTCGGAACGACAATTGTTTAGAGTAGGCGAGATGTAATGTTGCCGCCCGGCACATAAAGTCACAAGACATAAACAATGTAATAATACGATTGCAATGACAAGGTAGGCCAGGTTATTATAACTCTATTAATTATGTGCTAACCAATTGCACAACGTGCTGTGTACATATTGTTATCGATGGTTTTCGTGTGCATATTTTATTGAATTCCTTATAAGTTCTGCCCCTTAAAATGACAAAATTTGCCGCTGCTGTAGGTCCATTTCAATTTATTCTATTCATACAATATAGGCTAAGTATAACGCAATTTTAGGCATTTTAAAGTAAGTTCGGAGTATTATTACTAGAATAGCACACGCGAAATCGTCAAAAATTAATCATTAACGGCAGTGCTGAAAGCCTGTGAAAAAAGGCGAAGGAGCTCTCTTGGCGCTGAGGTGTGTTAAGTATATAGCAGTGGTATACCTTTTCTACGCGCACCCTCGTTAAATCTGAATAATATCTAAATTTCTATAACGCTTTTTTCAATCTTAGTTTAATAGTTTTGCAACAAGTACACGATGCTTTTACAATATTGGAACAAATATTGAAGATTTATGGGGGGGATTTCATGGTCCAAAAAGGTGCCTGAGCTCAGCTCCGCCGCGCATCGGTTGACTTTCAGCACTGATTAACGGAAAATATTTTAGTCCAAAAATGCGTCCTCCAAAAAGTGTCGAAGTAGGCAGCCGCCTATTTCGCCCACGCCTAGGACCGGCCCTGGGCAGCACTTTTCCCATCTGACATAATTATGCTATCGTCAAGTTTCATTATTCTCAGGCTTGAACTTTTAGACTTAAATTTGTTTCTCAGTGTGACAAATCATTTTGATTTGATCTGCAATTTTGATCAGCTGTTAGTTGCTGTACTTAGACCCGCCTCAGATTCTTCCATTTCCTCATCGACTTTATCTTCCAACTGGAATGGCTGGAAGAGTGGAATGTCCGGTTGATGCCAACCCGCCGGCGATGCGTGTCACGTGGGCGATCAACGAGCGACAGGTTGACGTCACGCGCCCGTCGCGCATGCGCATCGGCTCCGACGGAAGTCTTGCCATAGAGAGGGTGGAGAAGGGGGACGAGGCGCGGTACTCGTGTACTGCCTACTCGAGTATCGGATCCGGAAAGATGTCGAATCCTGTTCAGGTGATCGTAAGAGGTCGAGTACTTTTCCACCTTTCGTCGATTAATTATTCTTTGCAACAATAACAACTAACCTGATGCTTTAGATCCATTTGCCAGAATTTTAAATAGAAAAACAGAAACAGAATAGAAGAAAACTGTTTCATTCCGTCGACTACTCTTAGAAAAGCGAGTTGCCATTGATTTGAGAATTATCTGTAAGTTAAAGTATAAGCATGGACTGAAATGCAGTGCGCAACTTTTACAGTGAATTCAGTCATGACGCTTCATGAGGAGTGACTAATTATCTGAGCGTGAATGTGGCTTTAGATCCTCCTTATTTCTTGACGCGTCCACGACCACTCTACCAGCGCCATCCAGGCCAGTCAGTGACGATGCCCTGCGTGGCCAGCGGTGATCCTCATCCGATCATTACTTGGAAAAAGGTTCGAAAGCAAGACGCAATTTTTCTCTATTTCTTAACTCGAGTCCTTGGTCCTGGTCCTAGCCTTGAGATTTGAGTCCTTGGTCCTGGTCCTGGCCTTGAGATTTGAGTCCTTGGTCCTGGTCCTGGCCTTGAGATTTGAGTCCATGGTCCTGGTCCTGGTCCTGGCCTTGATGGCTGCAGAGCTCTCAATTGCTGGGGGTTGGGGTCCAACCCCCCTTTAAAATGGTATACCAGTGGTATTTACATAAGGCAGTGGGACTGTCTCTGATAATACTCGCCATGACCCCCCCTTTCATTTTCTCACAATTCGAGCACTGGATGGCTGAGTCCTTGTTAACATCCCTGGCGCTCTGTCCAGACGGGAACCAATGCCACAGTATATCAGGAATTAATGTGCAGCCAGGAAGGCAAGCCACAGACACCCAAAAGTCCATGTCAAAACGGAATGACAAATTGGCATTTATCATTATTGTACCATTTGCTAATTTTAGCAAATAAACATAGTAGATCATATTTTTGTGACTGCATCCTACCCTTAGCCTGGTTTTCGCTACGTGGTGCATGCCGCTGAAATTTGAAATTTGAAATAAAAATGTTAATTTCTGCATTTAGGATAGTGTACTGCAGAGGTACGCCAGATTTTATACTTTCTGACCCGGGGTTGTGGAAATATTTACAATGAAACAAGGTGGTGTCGGTTTTATTGGCGCACCCTGTATATTTAGTTATTTCAGCTTACATTCAGTAGAGCAATAGATTGAGGCTACTGTAAGTTATCTATGCGCTCTTCATAACGATCATTACGAAAAAGTTGCAACGTAACTAAATAGCGTAGCGACGATGAAAAACGAGAATCTCTCACGCGCCATTAACAATATTGCTTAGCGAGTGGGTAAACTCTTCACAATTTTTTCCCAACGAAAACGAGACCAACTGCAACCATTCATAACGTAATCAGAAGAACAGGTAGCAATTAAACTGATGCGCACACCTTGATGATGCGACAGGTAAATGGAAGCTTTCCTCAGTCTACAACCAAGATTCGTTTTGACGGAGGAAACCTGACAATACTTCACCTGGACGACAGTGACCATGGTCACTACGAGTGCAGTGCCACGAGCGTCGTTGCCAGCATCGCAACGACAACAATCGTCATAATTGAATGTAAGTGCACGACGTCCAAATGAGTGAGGATTGCAGGGTGGGGGGGGTTAGTGTCGAAAAATCGCTTTAGACGCCAAATGCCATTCGGTTCGTCCGCGTCATCATCACTGGACTCGGTGCTAGGACAAAATGTCCGCGGACAAAATGTCATGGGGACAAAATGTCAGCGAACAAAATGTCACTGACAAAATGTAACCCTAACTCTAACCCTAACCCTAAGCCGTGACATTTTGTCCGCTGACATTTTGTCCTCATGACATTTTGTCCGGTCACGCTGGACTCTGCTTTCTTCAACAGATGGCGCTTCGTTTGCATCAGGAATCATCTTGGGATTCTTGGCGTCTTAATAAGACTTCACTTTTCCATTCTATTTAAAATACAGACACAGCTCGAGACCTGGTCTATTGCGAGTGGATCCGGAGTACCGTTCACTAATTGAATATCGTTGACTTCTTCCATCGCTGTCGGCTTTAGAATATTAGAACTAATGCTATAAAAGCGCGCTTCTATTATTATTATTATTATTATTATTATTATTATTATTATTATTATTATAAGCACTCTGCAGAAAGGCTTTAGCTTCGTTTATCGTATGTGATAGAATTTTCCGTTAGCACAGATCGTCCTGAGTAGTGTTCGTGTGTCGTCGTCTTTGTGCTTCTTTCAGTCAGAACGCGTCATCCGCCTGACATTGTCAACGTCGACACCGAAGATTCGTCTGCCAGAGTCACGTGGTTGCCAGGATACGAAGCAGGAAATCCACAATCTTACGTCGTTCGGTAATTTAATTCCCGAAGGTCGTGTATAGTGTATACGCAACTTAACACAAAGTCTTATTCCATTCGACAAAATGATCTTACAGGTCTTTCGATTAGCGCTTAAACTCCCACCACAATCACAGTGATACTCTGGAGAGAAACATAAGAAAAGCATTATTAAATCAAAGGTAATCAAGCCGTTTATCTGCGTACAATGGACCAATTCTGAATCTATTTGGACTTTAGTACATAGGTGAGGAATTTTTGGAATGAGAACTGTTGAAAATGTATGATTTTGGCTGGAACCTAAATACATAGATTCACTTATGTCAATATTCGGTTGTTTCAAAGGGTAGTCTCTTTAATCTCAACTAATCTCAACACTCTCGCCCACCAGCGGAGTTTCTCGTCATCAAATAAGGGCTTAATCCGTCTCATTCCCTGCAAATCGAACGCCCTGGCCATTCATATAAAGCTGTTATGTGAATTAAGAAAGAGCTTCAAACTAGAACGTTTTCTAGATTTTCATCACGCGCCAGCCATTGATATTATCAACGTTCTAAAGATTTGAATCGTGAGACATAACAAGCTGCCAACATTACGTTTTATTTATTATTTTTACGTATTATAATTTAAATCAACGCAGTTCTCGACAATGGTTATACCAGTAATGGAAAAGTTTAGCGGCGTTTGTGAAGCAGCAGTAGACAGATTTCGTTAGCGAATGGCTTTTTTTAAAATCAAGGTATCGGCCGTTTCTCTACGACACCTGGCAGACTCTGTCGGCGTTGTCCGAAGACACTACGGCCGTCACCGTTAGAGACCTGGTTCCCGGAACAAAGTATGCATTCGTGGTCCTTGCGCGGAGTTCAACGGGGATTACACAGTCCAGTTCGGATTTCATAGTAACGACAAAGGGTAAGTACGGTCTCAGTGACGACTGCTTCCATATTTACAACAGAGGAACTTCTTGTAAGATACAGTGCGGCGAAACAGACGTTGCCAGGCACTACAATGAATGTGTATATCAGGGACGTCATTGGGGGGCAGGGGACGTCCTCCCTAGTTTTTAGGGAAAAAATTGTTTCGAGAATTTTTGTGTTTTTAAATTCATTGTGTTCTCAATTGTTTTTATAATTTTATTACAATCACTGGTATACGTAAAGTAAGTAAGTAAGTAAGTAAAGTAAAATCTCGTGGATTTCTATAGCGCCTTGGAAAACAGCACAACAGTAGCTGCTTATTCTTTGGCGCTGAGCCTCTCTTAAAATAGCTATGGGGAAGGTATGTTATCAGCCAGGCAATAGTCAACATCCAAAGGGCAGTGAGGGTACGTACTATGTAGTATCGTATGCAGCATGTACAGTATGTACTATGTACTATGGATAAAACTAATTTGCATACTGCATAGGTTTTTAAAAAATACTTCCTGCATTGTAGTTGAAAGTCTTGTCCTTGGAAAATAATGAAATGACGTCCCTGGCGTATATTTCAATATAATAATAACGAGGCATCTACTGTACATAGCGTCTCTTCAGGAGCGCTACTTGTTATTCGAATTATTCTGTCGTTATCCCGTGCATGTGCTCTGACGCATCAAATGTCTCGTTGACTGACATCGCAGTAGTCGATTCACTTGAAAACAGTGTCGGTTGGGGTCACTGCATGATTAAGTAACACTTGAAAATTGAAATGACCTTTTTGACCCACCCATTCACCCAGCCTGTAATGATCAAATGATTAGTAACGTTTCAATAGACCCACCTCAGCAAAGGTTCCAATATTTTTACAAATTATTTAATTTTTCTAGTTTAAAATAATTACAATTACATTTACTTTGTTTTGTAGGTTATTTCCCAACCTATTAAAAGAATCAAATTGATAATATTAAGAAATAAAAATGATAAAAATATAATAAAATAACCAAAAAATTTATTTTCAAACAAAAATTGGAAAAGTAGCCCATGCAATGTCCAGATACATTTGAACAAAATCTATAACGTTGGTAAATGGGTTTTAACAGCGTTACGTGACGTCAAGCCCACACCCACCCACCCACGTAACGTATCGTAACCTTTTCAAGGACCCCACCCAACCACCCTCCAGCTTTACGTAATTATGCAATGTATTGGCCATTTGACCTTTGTCAAACAGTTGCTGAATAAACTCAAGCCATCGTCAAGATCACAGGCGTTGCTATGGGAACACAAACCATCACTCGTCTCTAGTCACGTGTTAACATTTAAGATAGACATACAGGCCTATTCAGACTAGTTGCTGACCAATTTGTACATCAGAATCTGCTGGGAAAGAATCGATACATACGCAGAGTGATACACAGAGAGAGATACAGAGTGCATCTCCAGAAATAATTCTGGCAAACCCTGTGACTAATCGCAGAGGCGGGGATGCAGCCCCCACCGAGTTTCTTTGCTTGTCATCGTTTCAGGGGGGGTTTACCGAAGCCGGTTATTATTTTTTTGCAAAACAGAGCTGATGACCTGTTTTTGCTTATCAGCCTTTTTCGGCAAGTTCACTTTACATTTGCTGGACAAAACACTGTTAATGACTTTTTTGCTTGTCAACCTTTTTCGGGATTTACTTTCATCCCCCACCAACTTCCTAGAAATTAATTGCATCCCCCAACCATGAATTCTTGGAACCGCCACTGGCTAATCGTCTTCTCGTTGATTTTAAAAATCGACGTCTCTATGCACTGTCAACCCGAGATTTACTTAAAGTGTTAAGGTCATCGCTATGGCAACTGACGCAGGTATAAAACCTGGCCGGTAGTCGTGGAAATTCTATAGAATTAGCAAGGTCAACAAGATGATATAAGTTCCATTTGGCTAATCACACGCGCGCGCACACACACGCACACACACACACGTGACTATCGTTGAATTCGTCTTTTTACTCTCTGTTAAGGACCTTTTGCTCCGACTGATAATCCCGGAAGAACATACGAATCGCCTAAGACAGAATTTCATCAGGCAACTCTTGAAATTGTTCAAAAACCAGTGAAAATTCAAGGTAAGAGACTGAAATCAGTTTCAACGAGGACACGTTAACCATTTAAATAAGTAGTCAACTGTTTGAGGATATTGCAAACGAATAACTCTCTGACAGATGTGACGCAGCTCTGGCTACTTACTATCCTTCTCTTGCAAAATCCACTCCTGTTCATTTTCTCCTCTGCTGCCATCCGTTCCACAATTCCTCCTCATTTCCTCTCACCCTTATTATTCTCTGGAATCTTTCTCTCCAACTTTTCCTTCCTTAAGATTTCTTTTAAAGTGGAGCCTACGGATATGTCCAGAAAGATATCTGGGTTCCTACATTACTGCATAAAACTTGATGCACAATTTCACACTAAATGACAAAATTAGATAAAATTTTCATACAAATTCAAGTCAGATAGGACCTCAACAAACTTGGTGTAAAGGCCGAATATGTAAAGATGGTCAAAATACAAAAGAATCGGATTAAAATCAAAATAGCATAGCATAAATCACACGACTAGCACATGCACTGCTACTATAATGTCACAATGAACTTCCTGTTTAGAAAATGGGATTATTATCATAGAGTCTAAGTTAAGTACTGTGGTGACCCACCAGCAAAAGCATAATTAATAAATTATTAAATTATTAGTAGGCCTACTATTATTAATAAAAACAAGGTTCAATCCTCAAAGGTAACCAAGAGAAGACATCCGTGAGGAGTAAATATTATTGTCAATGACGGACGTAAGGACTCTCATTAGATCCTTCCCTTTGCCTGATTCTTACCACGGTGACTCAATTAGCGCTGAACGTAATAATTTTGCACTCGGTCTTGACAATTTCGATTGACCAATGCTCGGGTAGAAAAAAACGGACACTATTCATCAAAACTGACCACTTGCAGCTTACAGTGGCTATTGTTTGAGAAGTGTTCAAGTGAAAGTCAAACAGATGGGTATTTAGGCCTAGTTTAGGTCTAAGTATCCAGTGTTTGTTCTAGCCGTCTAGACACAGGGGGAGTTTAACATTTGGGGGGAACAGACATTGGGAGGTCATACTACTTGCCAAAATGTCAAAAATGGGGGGATTTCAAACTTGGGGGAATTCCCCAGAGAAGGTCTAGAATAAACACTGTAAATATCGGTAAAGAATTTGCAGTTTCTCGTCAGACTGTGCCTATGTTAGGGGATCTACTGAAAATGAGTGGGCGATGACTGTTTCGTCTTCGTTGTTGAAACGCTTTGTGATTTTTCCTTGGCAGATCAAAGACCGTCGCCGCCTGAAAATTTCACCGGGATTCGATTATCGTCGACAGCGATCCGTTTGTCCTGGAGCCATCCACGAAGTTCCCCGATCCCCATCAGCTCCTATCTCATCGAATACAAGACAATGGGACAGTGGCTGCCGCTGGCCAGTGACACCTTCCTCTCATCGAATGTCACTTCGTACGAATGGCGGACAGCCTCCCTCGGAATCATCTACGAATTCCGGATCATCGGCCGATCGAGACTGAGCAGCAGCAGACCAAGCGACACGGTCGTCATCGACGGTGACGTCGAACTGTCTGGTATACGCCAGTCGTTCTATACCACCTAATACTTTCGATAAAATCTTTTTGTGGGAGCAATTTGCCACTGGAATTTATTTTGGATAAAGTAAACAGTCGTCTGTCGTTTCTTACATTTGGTTTAACCCCTTAACCGTGTATTTAACTGTAACTCAATGTAAACTGGACGGATATATCCGGGATCCCCAATTAAGGGTTTAATTAAATAATTAAATCGATATTACGAGTGGCTTAGCTTTCGGTGACTAAGAGCTATTCTCAAATTCGAAAGAAGTTAACGCTCATTTATCACACGAGCAGTATTTACGGCCATGGGTGTCCGCACATTATGGTAAAAGGGAGCACCTGCCCCCTGGAAAATGCAAATACCAATATTTTAACAGTGAAATTTGAAAGTAATGCTAAAATTTTAGCCGCGACCATGTGTTTTACCCCCTGGAAAAATTCTCCATGCGTCCATATTTGCTGCCGTTGTTAGGTGCTGTGTCTTGGTTTTAGGAATGCAGACGAAGCCGTGGAGTTCTCTGTCCTCTGCGCTTGGTCTTGTGGCCGCCGTCGTCTTTGTCGTCTTGTCGCTTGTCGTCTTCGTTGTTCTCGTCAGATTCACGAGGAAAGGAAACGCCAGGGAAAATACCTTCCTCAGATACGGTACGGAAGCCCTCGCTTAGTCGACTGTTGCTGTCTGGAGACAACGTAAGATCACAGCCCTATGCTGTGATGCAAACCATAGCTGTTGAGAGAAAAACGACAATAACAAATGAGCATGGCTATGAATTTACAACAATGTCATCGCAACAGTAATTGATGCAGAAGATGTCGCTAAGTCAATATGCGAGTGTTCTATACGAATCAACAAACGCACGGGTCTTCTATATTCTGAAGTTCAGCTAATAATTGAGGAATGCAGAATATCAATTGACAGTGGCGGTTCCAAGAACCTTTGGTGGGGGGTGCTATGAATTTCCAGAAAAATCCCAGAATTATCAAAGGAAATATATGTAAACGGTTTAGAAGAAATCTGTAGATTTTATTTATAAAATATGATGTTCAGAATTGACAATGTATAAAAGCCATCTTAGTCTGGTTGTACAGAATCGAGTTTTCTATTACTGGAAGCGAATTTGTCGATGACATTATCTATGGATATGTCCATATCTTTGGGGATATACATTATACATCAAGGCTAATCCGTTTAGACGATCATCTTCCATTTAAGACATTTTTGGTGGGCCGGTGGGGGGATGCATCCCCAGTCATCCCCAACGTGGAACCGCCCCTATCAATTGACCATTCACAAAGTCACTCTTTTTCCTAACAGTATTTCTGAACAAAATGACATAATATCACATGTGCTGATTGGGATCCTGAGTGGCAGGGTAGAGGTAAATGTATTATGTACCTGAGTAGTAACCACTTTGTACGGCGCTTACCTCTTGAGTCAAATTATGTCCCAGAATGGCGCTTAGTGCTAAGAAAACGGAGAACTGCGACTTTGTGACTGATGTCGACAAAAAGAGCGGGCTGTTATAAACAGTGTTTATTCTAGCCACCTTGACATTAGGGGGAGTTTTAAATGTTTGGGGGAGAAGGTTTGTCTCCCCAAAAACCTTGACGAGCAAACAAAGTTCATCCTGGTATTACAATTTTTCTCGGAAGTGGTGACGAGCAAAAAAAGGTCATCACATCCTTCCTTATCTTTCTTCCCCTTCTTCTCCACATGCTCTAATGCTCTTCTGAATATGGTCATATCCTTATATCCTTATGTTTTTCCCCTCTCCTAAATAGAAAACCCCCTCTCGTCACACTTTTGGGGGAAATTTCCATCCCCAATGCAACATATAGAAATTTGGGGGGGGGATTTTCAAACTTGGGGGGAATCCCCCCAAAAGGGCCTAGAATAAACACTGGTTATAAAAGCAACAGAGCTAGATTCGCTGGGAGTTGGCGGGTTAAACCAATCACCCTCTTGTTGAGGGCAACCTTCATTTGCAGTCAAAACTTCTTTTTATTTCGATCCGTCACTGCTTTTGTTTACAGTAAAACTAATCGAATGGACGAAAACAATAATATTATTGTTTATTTTTAAGTAGTGTTTGCAAAGTTTAAACATTGAAGATAAGTCGACATTTCTTCTTCTTAGATAAAGTCAAATATTTCGACCCAAACCAACTCGATAAAGGGTGAGTCTGTTATTGGTATCTTCTTTTAGAATAGCCTACCATCGTGATAATGTCTATAGTTGTGCAACGCGCATCGCTGTTTATTCGAATGGAGGTATTGCAGAAGTTAGATTCAATATTATTAATCCAAATTTCCTTAAAATGTTCCATTTATCGTACAGCTGACCGTTTCACACAGTGTTTATTCTAGCCACCTTGACATTGGGGGGATTTTTAAATGTTTGGGGGGATAAGGTCTGAGTCTTCACACTTTGGGGGGGAATTTCCATCCCCCAGCCAACATATAATTTTTGGGGGGATTTCAAAACTTTTTTTTTGGGGGGGGGGGGAATTCTCCACCCCAGAGAAGGCCTAGAATAAACACTGGTTTCACATAATCATAATGGGTCTATGAATAGACCTTGCTGGGGCTGTCCTTTGCTTAAAGTGTTTACAATCTGAAAGTTTTGAAATCAAAGCAAGATTTTTTGTATAATTCAATTCGTTTTTTTTTACACATCACGGTTCTAATTGAAGACGAAGCGACTCTTACCTGAATATATTTGTCTTGCAGCGTTCAAGATTTCGAGCAAGGTAAGTATCTCGATTTTGAACAGTGCGTTACTTCACCCCTCATGGTGTTATTACCTTGAAATATTATTTGACAGACCGGAAGATGGCAGAGTGGGTTACGTGCTGGAGCGTCAGGCTGACGGAGCGGGTTCAAGCCCCTTTAGCGCCCCTAGTGGCTTTCACACAGCAGTAATGCCTCCTAAGCCACTTTAAATCATGCTAAGTCAAACTACTTCTATAGTGCTGCCACAAGCGCAGATAGATAACTAGTGAAGAAACATAATCGCCAAGCGGTGACGCTACGAGTTCAATCAATCAATCAAATATTGCAAGAGTTTCACTCGGTTCGCGGTTCGCTGGTTGAGAGCGTGACCAAAGGTGGTCGTCGTGTATTCATTAGAAACCAACAGCAGATAAAATTCAGGAAATTGCACCAAGTTTATTTCAATCGAGTTCCTCAGAAAGCAATCATACGAATCATTAGCAAATTAACCAGCAACTATCTCCACGTTCACATATTATAATTAATCAACTGTTTCAATTCCGCATTTGATTTTAATAAAACGTCTTTCAACCCACACATGATTAATCAACGAACACTTCAAGGCCACAAACTCAGACATAAATCAAATTCACGGAATCATATCCTAATCAACACACGTTGCTTCAATTGCGGTCGCTTAATGCAATTTAACCTTCAAACCCAAGATAATACTTTATTTTAGAATAGAGAGTTTATACCCAGATGAGAATACAACGTCCAATAGTTTAAGGTGCTAGCGTTAATTCTCACAATTGCGCAGCTTATTTCGTCAGACGTCAGACAAACAAAGATTCTTCTTCAGGTGTCGTGTATTTCTACGTTGACTACTATGGACTTCATATTCTCTCTTTTGTTCGTAATTTGTATGAGTTCTAATTCTGTATTTAGTTCTTTTACATCAGTTAGTAAACTACTGATATACGCCATTCTTTGCCTTCCTCTTGATCTCTTGTCTTCGACTTTTCAGTTATTATTATGCCAGGTTTTCTATTCCGTTCTTCCTCATTATATGTCCACAAAATTGAAGTTGTCTTTTACGTATTGTAGATAACAATTTTCTTTGTGTGCCAGTCATTTTGAGTACTAATTCATTCGTTTTCCTTTCAGCTCAAGAAATTTTCAGCATTTTTCTTATTAGAGCCACGTTTCTGCAGCTTCAAGAGATAGTCCACGATTCTGCGCCATATAACATGACTGGCCAAACATAGCATTCCAGAACCCTAATCTTCGTTTTCATTGCTAAATATCTGTTTGTTAGTATGTGTTTTAGAGTCGCAAAGGCTGTTTTGGCCATTCCTATTTTTGCTTTTATGTCTGTTTCACTGTCAGTATCGCTGGTGATCCGGCTTCCCAGATATTTGAATACAAAGATTAAGCACTAATTAATCTTATATAGAACGGTCGTTTTGGTTTATTAACTCGGCGAAGAAAAACCAATTTGTCCTTTTTAGATAATTTCGATTATTTGATTGAGTTCACAGTTTTTAATCAGGCAGTTTGTCAGTTTGCCGCGTGCAAATTAATCTTCAATTAGGGCCTATGAATTTGACCAAAACTAAATAGATAAAACCACAATATATCCTACAGCAGACATACAGTATATTGTTTCTATTGTTTATTTTTATCATTAACGAGTCAGGTCATTCCATTGCACGATGTAATAGTAGTGGAACATTGAACAGTATTTTACGCATAGGCCTACTTTACTTTTTATGTTAACCTACATAATATTATAATAGGGGGGCCTATACGACCAACGGCGAAGGTCAGCTACTCGAAACATTATCGTTTTATATTAAATTTCGATTTTCTGTTAATTTCGCTTAAGTGCGAAGAGCGTGTTGATATTTAAAATGGGGACATCGAATAAAAAATGAAGGCAATCAATTTAAATATGAAGCATATAGTTTGATCGACTCACACGAGACAACTGATTCGCTACATCTCAATACGATACAGCATAATGGCATTGGACATGACGACTTTCGAATAATCGTTACGATTAATAAAAGCTTAAGCCTTGTTGATAATGAAATATAATCAAAACGGTTCACTTGCTTACGCGCGGACAATAAATAGATACCTTGGACTTAGAGAAATCACAGAAAATGCAACGCTCTTCGGAATGTGAATACAACTTCAGAGGGATGTTTTCATGAAACTGAAGCTTTCATGTTATGATCGTTTCGTTCGGTGATTTAATGTTAAATTATTTTACAGAGAACAGTCTGTCGGAGCGAAGAAAAGCAGCGAAAACGAAGACAACAACAAGAGAAGACCTGGACAGAGGAAGAGAAGGAGACGACAGAGTCAGAGAGGCGATTCTCAGGCGTCTCGAAGTGCGCAGCATGATAGAAACGCCTATTTAAACGTGGACAATAATAAGATCGATACAAATAAGAATAGTTCACAATAACAAGTCTTGGTTTGTTTTCACAATAAGATTACCACCTGTGTTGGAGCGCAAACGATCTCGAAGCTGTAATAAGTTGATAAAATTCTTGTTTATGAGGCGAGTCGAGGAACTGTTGTTGGCATCGCATGCAAACAAATTCCATGCAGGGTCTTAAACAGGGGCGAAAATCATTGGGAGGGCTGCGGAGGACAGTCCTCCAATAATTAGTTAGGGGACAAAGTATTTACCCCCTAATGTTTAGTTTTTTTGCTTCCTTAACGTCGTCACTAGATTTTCAACATACTTCTGGGTGGGTATACTTTAAAACAATTTTCTACCCCCCTCTACCAATGCTAACTGCAGGACTAATTCAATGGTCTTAAGATTAGGGTCACCATAATTGTCAGACGGAAAAAGAGGACACTTTCCGGGACCCTGGACAGAGTAGTCGCGGGCTCGCGGCATCCATAGAAAGTCGTCAAATCGTAGCAATATTAGGTGCTGTACAAATACTAACAAAATTACTAAAATCTACAAGGGGCTGTCCATTAATTATGTCAACAATTTTGGTTAATCTTTGACCCTCTTGTCAACAACTGTCAAATTTCAGTTACCCCACCTCTCCCCAATAATTATGTCAAAAACTTTGACCCCCCCTCCCAGATCAATGACAGGTCCCAGTAACACGTTTATTATTTTTAGGGTGATGACCATTTTTACCATGTTTTGTTGATCGAGTGTCAAAATGTGGTGTTGGTGATCTTTTTTGCCATGCTTTTTTCCATTGTAATAAGTAGTATTCCATGAAATTTCCTTTTTTTATTATTTTTAAAAAGTGAAATTGTTAACGTCAACTTCTCTTGACCCCCTGTCAACAACTGTCAAACTTTTTCAACTCCCCCTAAAATTGTTGACGTAATTAATGGACAGCCCCTAAGACGGTAGTGAAAGTATGCCTATCTCATTCTGAGTCATTATTATCAATATAGTCAAATTGCGCATGGGCTGAGGCTTGGAGACGGACAAAAACGCCTGTTAATACAGTTAATATATAGTATTCCATGCGCTAAATATCGGGAGGACCAAAACCCGGACAAACCCGGACTTTGTCTGAAAAGCCGCCCGGACGCCCGGACAGGGGTCCAAAAAGAGGACATGTCCGGGGAAACCCGGACGTATGGTAACCCTACTTAAGATCGGCAGCAAGTAGAGTCCATGAATCGCTAGCGTACATGAGGACTGATAGAACTAATAACCGGTACAGACGCGTTATTGTGGGTGTGTATATGCACCGGTTGCGCCAAATTCTTTGCAGACGGTTCATTACTGCAGCTGCAATGAAGATACGACTCGCAATACGTCTAGACGGTTGTCTCTGGATGAGGACTGTTTGGAGTCGAGACAGGTGATCTCTTCCACACCCTCAACAGTGGTTCCTTGTAAGTGAGAGGATTGAGGATGGTGGTCCGGAGCCCAGATTCTGTAATCTAGTCTTGTTGCATGAGATGTGCATGCCAAAGACTGCAGCTGAAGAGTCGAAAGATGTCAGGCTGTCACGTATCCTGGCGAGGACAGTGTGTCGACATATATGAAATGACGAAGATCGGAATTACTGTATGTGACTGAGCACCAGAAATCATCAAATCGTCACCGTCTCAGGAGGAGCCTTGGGTGACGCTTGTCATAGATGGGTGGCTCTGGTGGTCTGCTGCATATGGTGATCAGGAACTGGAACCCTGGTGTGATTCGTCGTGTTATATATATACATGGTTAACAGAGCAATGTTCCATAATACTTTGCTCTATTGGTGCAGGGGAACGGAAAGCGCAGTAGCTGAGCCCTTTTCTTGGGTGGTTCAATACTTGTCTCGAGTTGGTGCGACCCACGCCGTTGGGGGAGCATCTGGTCTTCTCGTCCGCCAAGGGAAAGCAAGGTGTTGCTGCTGCCCAACACCCCTGGTAGCTCTTAGCCGGCCAACAGGTGCCTGCGTCTGCCCAGGTACACGTGATCCCCAGACGTCAGAGCAGGTCCTGGCTGGTCGTTCCCAGTGACGTAACGAGGAGGCGGCTACCGACGTGACCAAGAGATTCAACAGGACATATATCTACAGTAATAGATATTGCATCCCAGTAACTGCATGTGAAATTACAGTGTAGTAATAGGATGTCGTCTGCATAAAATAGACAGTCCAAAAAGTCCATTGATAAGACAGCCATAGCCAGATTTTTCAATGCAATATTAAGATCATTAACATAAACCGAGAAAAGCACGGGAGAAAGAATTCCGTCTTGGCGCACCCCAGCCAAGAGATTAAATAACCCTACATTTAATAACCTAGTTTCCCCGCCTGACGTTTTGATCGTTTTTTTGTTTCAGCTGTTGGAAGCTTGAAACTTTAACCTAAAACAACCACAGTAGAGGAATTCAATTTCTAACGACAAAATAGTTCATGAGAGTAAAATTTATATTAGATTCTAGTGTGTTCTGATGCATAATTAATGTTCGGCATTTTCATAAATTAATTTAATTTAAAAAGAAATTTATAGTTTTCAGTTGAATTTTCTTCGTCAGGACGACACCTGCAAAAGATTTAAATCAAAACAGGTAATAAGGTTTGTGAGAAAATGATATGCTTAAAATTCATCTGCATGACATCATCTCAACAGAGAATTTATTAGCCTAATAACAATCATACCCAGATAATTTCCATGATATTCTATAGTGCCAACGAATTGGAGCGAACAGAAATGGAAATTTGAAATCTAGGCACACAAACACAATTGCATATTTACTGATATAATGTACCCCAGATTAACTGGGGAAAAAACAGAGTTATTACTTCGCGCGGAATATGTTTGGTGACTTTCGCCCTATGCTGTGATTCGAAGATTAACAATATTCGAAATTTCTAATGGGTTGGAAGCATTAAGATCTACCACCGCTCGGATGTGTCTGAACATGCCACCCGAAGAAACGCATTAGATTTTCAGTCAACTTTTCACTAGAGCACTGGGGTGGCCACGACGGGATCCGGGGACCGGGTCCTCTTTTGAGATTGGTAACCAGTAGTGAGATTTGAGCAAAACCGGTCAAAAATTTTGCGTGGAAACGTAGAGTGATCGTCGACAGAATCGATATAGGCGTACTAAGTCGAAATAGATCGGTTGACTATACACAGTTATGAAAAACGATTCAAATCTTCAAAATATGCATCACAGCTCACCGTCTAATTCGCCTAATTCTCAGAATTTCTGCGGTTGGGGAACAGCCCCAGAAGATGCAGGATAAGCTCACGACTTTGAATTTGAATATCAAATGAAGCGTAGAGCTGGTTGTGCGTGTATCATGGTGTATGTCTTATGTCCACCAGCGAGGCCGTACAACAAGAATATATAAATTTTGTTATATTGTTTAGACAATCGGGGAGACTATATTCCAAGTACGAGGTCCAAAACATTTAATGGAAAATAGTCTCGTATTAGTATGATCATGATGGATAGCAAATTTGTTTTGACTGCTTATATTATAGGTGTGTAATTTTTTATTATTGAGGAGTACTCGGGTTTGTAAAAGTGAATTGGTAATAGTTTAAACATAAATATTGTTTGATACTTATGTATATTAGAGAGATTAAATATAAAAATTAAGATTTTTGTATAAATCATTTGTTTCCTTTATCCGATGCAATTTATAGTTAGTTTAATAGCTTTATTTTGCAGAATCTGAAGTTTATTAGTAATACTTTTATAATTAATTAACACTCCATACAATATTGCAGTAGGTTAAGTAAGGATGAATCATAGAATGATCAAGTTTAAGTAGTAGACCTACATTTTATTAATTACATAGTATCTCAAAAGGATCATGTATTAACTGACATCTCGAAGAGACAAGACCGACAAGCAAAAAAGTCATCAACAGTTTTCACTTAATGGAGGCCCGTGACCAGGCCCGCCAAAAGAAATTCCGGGCCCCTGTGCAGAATAAAATTTCTTGACGACCTTTTTTTGGTTGTCAGCCTTTTCTACATCTTAAAATTACCTGACGACCTTTTTTGCTTGTCAGCCTTTTTACATCTTAAAATTAGCTGATGACCTTTTTTTTGCTTGTCAACCTTTTCACGCCGGCCCACCTTTAGCTCTCCGGCCCCCCTCTACTTTACAGTGTAGTGTTATTATTCATATTATTGTTAATTATACGTATTCATCATGGACCCGCCCCCAGACCGCCAGGCCCCTGTGCAGTTGCCCCCCTCTCGGCGGCCCTGCCCGTGACTACCCTATGCACCGGGGCCCGGAAATTCTCTCGGCGGCCCTGAGCACGGGTACAATTATACAGTTCTTTGCTTAGATGGACTAAGGGGTCATGAATTCCGATCCCCTTCGTGGCCTTCTACAATGCAGTGCAGTGGACACGAATGCTGCCTTTATGAAATCAATAAATGCGGTGTATAAAGGAGGCCGGTAAGACTCACGATGTATTTCAGAAAGTAACACAAAGTAAGTTTTATATATATATATATATATATATATATATATATATATTGAATGTATAATATATATATACACTGAAATTCAATGTTATATATATATATATATATATATATATATATATATTGTTAATTATACGTATTCATCATGGACCCGCTAACATTGAATTTCAGTAAATGAGGATGTGCGACCTAAAGACCCAGTAGCCCACAATTCATTGTCTGAGAAAATAGTGTAAACATTTAACTGTATCAGTTTATAGAAAATGTCGACAGTTTTCTAATAATAACAACAAGAAGTTTGTCATTTCTCTGGTCATGCGAGAAAACTGCAGAGAACAACACCTGTCAACAGCTTAAAGTGTTTCGCTGATTTCTGAATCTGATGCTTTTCTGTCTAGAGATGTTGAATAATATATAAATTATAAAGAAAGAAAAGGTAAAAGTATTCCCAACTCCACGGGTGCACAACCCGCGGCCCGCGAGCCGGCTCCGGCCAGCCAACGGTTTTTATCCGGCCCGCGAAACAATTTCAAACAACACAAGAAACAGGCCCGTCACTAAAATTTATTGTAGAAAATATAGATCCTGATCATTTTGTTAATACGCTACAATCCATGGACTATTAACATCCATTAGGCTACTAAAAATTGTGTGATATCTAACAACCGGACACGTTGGTAACGGTAGGTGGGCGATAATAAACGCCTTAGAACGTTCTTTGAACATGTGCTTCTCTTGAAATTATAATATCTATTTCTATGATTACTGAAGATATCTCAGCCCGAAGCGAAAAAGTGCAAGGTAGATTTCAATAAACGACAGTTTAATGATGAATGTAAACATCAGTATTTCATGGGCTCGCTTAACAGTAAATTAATGTGTTTGATCTGTCGCGAATCCGCCAGCGTCAATGAAGAATACAGTTGTAGGCGCCATTATGAAACAAAACATGCCGATACTTATGAGTGACTTGCAGGGTGAATTGAGAATACAAAAAAATTGAGGGGCTAAAAATCTCTGTCTGTCAAACAAAGTTTTCCACCAAGGCTGACGAATTCATGTATTTCACACGGGCCAAATACAAAGTGGTCCAGGTAATTGCCAAGTCTTCATGGCCTTTCTCAGATGGCGATTTTTTTTCGTGAATGTCTCTTAAACATCTGAACAGAATTATGTGCAGGAAAAACATTTTCAGCAAAGTTGCGATATCAGTGTTTGTGAGTATATATTTTGTGTGAGCAGACTCTCAATCATGAACCTGAATAAGACTAATAATTATTTGCGACCAAGCTTAACTTCCACTTTAAAGGTTGCAACAACTGCACTAGAGCCAGACATTGAGAAAGTAATTCAGTCGCACCCATTACATTAGATAAGAATTAATTATTAGATCACTAGATTGATTCGTTTATTTGCAGACTGCACAATGATATGTTGATAGGAAAATAAGTAAAATACTGGTTATCATTTTACAGTGTATATTGACTCACTTTGATACAGTAGTAAGAGTAGTTCAATTAGGCTACCCTTATATTAACGTATATATAGATTACTATTATAAACATGCATTTTTGTTTGTTCGGCCCGCGATCTATTTTAGAACATTGAATATGGCCCTCGGCCTCAAAAGGTTGTGCAGTCACTGCAGTGTTCACCCCTGCCCTACTTGATCGAGCGAAGAATTCGGCGCTGATCTCCATGTACTAGACATGCACCGACGCTGGTGTCTTAACGCCATTAACCTAGAGTGCACAGTAGTTTACCATTGTTTTCTCTAGACCCGCGCGTTACTTTAGCAGCTCATCAATTTATCGACGCCTAAGCGATGAACGGCTTGGTTGGCCACCGGCACCATGACTCGATTCCGGGACGGTCACCCATCCAAGTACGAGCCGCGCTCAGCGTTGCATACCTTCGGTGTTCTAACGAGAAACGAGCAAGCAACGCCAAGTAGGTAGTCCCATATCCGAACGAGCAGGGTTATTTCTAGGATTGTGGATTTAGGGGGTGTCAGTAAAATGTGGGGGTCTCTGCCGAATAAGCGTGAAAAAAGTCATCACACAAAAAAGTCTGACAGGCGAAAAAACAAAAAACCTTATCAAATCTCAACAAATTCTGACAAGCAAAAAACCTTATAAGGTCTCAAAAAGTCTGACAAGCAAAAAAAGGTCATCAGAGAAATAAAGTTGGAGAGTTACTTCTCGAATTGGGGTGTTCTGGGGCTAGAAGCCGGGATGGTCACCCATCCAAGTACTAGCCGCGCTCGATTCAGAGCCGTTGTTAGGGGGCAGGGGAAGCTGCTCCGGGCGCCGTCCTGGGATCGAGGGCGCATTCTGCATGCTAATACTTCTCTTTTTCTTGTTACCATTTTCTCCTGCGTGAAAATTCAGATAAGTAAAAAAGGTCATCACCTGAAATTAGGTGTTAGAGGGCGATAAATTGCCGTGAAATCTCGGACAAGCAGAAAATTTGAAGCCTTGCCCAAGGCGCCAAATACTCTAGCTACGGCTCTGGCTCGATTTTGCTGAACTTCGGTGTTCTGATGGGAACCGATTGCACAACGTCAAATTGGTCGATATAAATTTAAAACAAGCTTGACTTAGGCTTGTCAAGTGGCACGAATATCTTCTCTTATAACATTTCGATGCGTGATTCTACGTGAGTGCCATATTTCATGCGCATTCCATATTCGGCACAAGGTTGTAATTTGTAAGCGTGTTTTCGCCAATTCACATAGACGCTCACTCATCCATGCAAACTATTTCGTGTGTGCCATTTGCAGATCATGAAGTAGGCCTATTTTTTTGACTGTATGCGTGTATGAAATGAGGTACTGAACTTTTACACAAATCTAGGTCTTAGCTCTGAAACTGGAAACCTCAAAGCAGCGATCACTTGCTAATGGGTCAAAAGTCGACGAACATAAAGATCAATTATTCGAAAAAGCCACAGACTAGGGCTGCCCTAACCGAGTAGTTTAGGAGTCGAGTAGGAGTCGAGTAGCTTAGCGAGTACTCGAGTACTCGCGTAAGTAAAACCCGGAAATACATGATTTACAAACGTTACACGTCACATAATGCTTATTATTTGCCTCATGGCCCTCATTTAACCAAAGCAAACATTAGATACAGTAGCATATCAATTTTTCGGACATTCAGGCGTTTTCAAATTTAGTATAACAGAAGTTACAGAACAGAAACTATTTTACCGGTACTGGCAAAAATATGAGGTCTTCACTAGAGTTGGCCCACTGTGGACAACATCTTAACTAACTGGGGCATAACGAATAAGAATAACGTAAATAAGACTGATTAATAATTATTTGTAACAAATAACGGTAGGCCAAATTTTAATGAAATTCTTTGGTTATTCTTTATTTATCTATTCTATTCTTTGCTTAGTTATTCTATGCGAACACTCGACTCCAAAAATTACTCGACTCCAATTTGGAGTCGAGTACTCGCGTTACTCGAGTTACTCGGCGCAGCCCTACCACAGACGCCCATCGTATTTTGACGGTCGCGTCTTTATAAATAAACCTACAACAGCCAAAATTCTCGTCTGTGCTGCGCAGTTTTCTTAATTACATCAAAGACACTCAGGCTCTAAGAAAATCTATACTAAATCACCATGCAGTTAACATTTGCTTTGTTTCTGATGATCCAGTTCACGGCAATAGCGTTTTGCGAAGCAGGTAATTGGCTATTTGTTAACCGGATTTCAAATTTCTTATACGTTATACTAGTGTTTTAATTTCTACTCAGCTTCTACTTTTCTATTCAGCGAATTTAATTAGGATTTTAGATAATGCAATAAATATAAAAACTGGATTCAAAGTGGTTTATTATGATTTCTTAATGTTTTCTTGACGCTGCTTGAATGATCTAATAGCAAATGAACGATATAATCATACTTCAGTTTTACAAAGCCATCTGCAGATGCTTTGAAGCCACCTACAGCTCTGCAGAAACAGGTCCCCCCAGTCATTTGTTGAAAGAACGCCTAACGGAAAGGCGTATTGAAGTCAAAAGCAAGTTTATCGAGTGGTCAATTTCAGTTATTTTTTAAAAGTTTTTAAATGAATTCAATGAATAAAACGAATGACAGCAATGCCTAATGCTAGTATAATGGAACCTTTAGAATGTTGGCTGAGGACGCGTTATAAAGAAATTTTGATTTCATCGCACCACCATCCAGTTTCACGCTTTGTGGTCATTATTAGTTCAAACTCGTTCGTAAATCAGTTTGAATCATTTACATGTATTCTTCATAAGGATTTTCTAATCTTACGTGCAAAATGATCAAGGAGCAACATCCAGACGCACCAAGCGACACATATTCAATCGTTACAAAGACGGGGAAGTTACTCAAAGTGAGCAATCATATATCAGTGTTGAATTCAACGTATGCAATTAGTTTTCATTAGTTGACTTTAAGTTACTAAAACGTAAAACGTTATTACATTTTAGAAAATTTGTGCCATTACATTTAATGAAATGACGTGGGATTCAACACATTTCAGTTTTCCGATCATTTCTTACAGTTAGGCTACTAGTTGCAGTTATTAGTCACAAGCTCCGTGCGCTTTATACTAGTGGTTCTTAACCGGGGTACTTGTACCCTTTGGGGGTACTTGAGGGGCGTTGTGGGGGTACGTAGACTGATCCAGAAATAAAGTTTCTTTTAAAAGACTTACTATAATGTACACTGTACAGATACTTGAGAAATGTTTGTAAGAAATTAGAGATTGTAAAAAATTCCACTTTCTAGCTTGCACACGATCTGTGACAGAAGTATGTTGCAGTCTATAATTTTTCAATATATTTTGTCCTCATATAAGGTCCCGTAGGCTGGTAGGTGGTAGTTCGCTCTCTTATAATTGTTTCAGGGGTTAAAAAGGTAAGGTAAAGGTTCGTCCATACCAGTATTTAATCTAGGCCGTTTCCGGGGGTGGAATTGCCCCCTTCCCCTCCCGGAAATTTCAAATTCCCCGGAAATTTTGGAATACTACATGGACTAACAGCGGCCCCTAGCAGAATCCCCCGGCTTTTTCAGTTCCCCCCCTCGAGTCCAGGAGTCTAGATTAAACACTGGTCCATACTCGATTTCGAGCTTGGGACCCGGCGCTTATCTCCGGTATCAGGCAAGCAGCGACGCAGGTGGCTAAAGCCATTAATCTACCACTCATGGGTATGGTAGCCGTTAATGTTAGAAAAGAACAGAATTCCTCAAGAAAACCCGAAAACGGTGTAGAAGCCCTTGTTCCCCTTACTCCTGAACCCAGTGGTTGTTATTACTACGTATAACTTATAAGCAGTAATTATTACTAATTAACAACCACCTACTATTAACCTATTAGCAACCTACTGCAATGGCGTAAACATGGGCGGCGCACTCCTATCGGCCCCGTCGGCCCAGGCCGGGGTACTTTTAAAAGTACCCCGGCCCCGCCATAGGCCGGGCCGGGGTACTTGTTGAGAAGTGAAAACTGAAGAATTGTAATTCTTTAAACTGTTTGATTTAATTTTCATCTCGAATTTAGAAGGGAGGGCGAATGCACTGCTGAATAAGGCTTTATAGTTTAACAAGATCAGGTAAGATCAGATCTGAGATAGGCATGTCATATACTCATTTAACCCGAAGGTGTCAAACTCGGTAGTCATAGGCTTATTAGATTACATTAGAAGATGGAGATTAGATTAGATTAAAAGATGGAAGAAGGCACTGAGACGAATGAGGCAGCTGCTGCCGCGGGAGGGTGAATGCACTGCCGATTAAATAAGGCTTTATAGTAGCCAGATCAGATAAGTACGTCAAACACCGTAGTAACGTAGGTGTATCAGTTGACATCAGATTAAAAGACGGAGGAAGGCACTTAAGTTAGGCGAACGAAATGGGGAGACAGACCGAAGAACAGCAAAGGGTGACAGGAAGAAAACGGGGGCACCAGGAAAGCAGGAAGTCATTTGGGGGCAGGGGCATTTGCCCCCCCTGATTTTGAGGGAAAAAATTTATTTTTGCCAATGTTTGTGTTATTTAGATTTTACACGCCCTAAAGGAGTGCTTGATGATGTCGGGTAATTTGAAATAACTACTCTTTAACTAACCGTGAAAATTGGCTGACAAGAAAAAAAAGGTCGTCGGCTTTTTTGCAAACTTGTTGTAACTTCTCAGGTCGAAAGTGTTTTGCCCCCTGAAAAACAGTGAAATGACGTCTCTGCAGGGAAGCAGTAGAGGGCGCTAGAGAGTGTTTCATCGAGAGAGGGCAGTCGGAATTGGGTCTCGATCGAGACGGATGTTAGACCCCCACTGTGTTCGCATAAAACGCGGAAACAATCTCACGGCTCCAGCGATTCAATAGGTCAACAGCGCTTCACCGTCCATACAATGGACGAGTTTGTTGTTAAACGTCGTAAGCTGAATATATCGAAGACCCTGAACAAACTGTAAGTACTTCGGATAATACAACATCTATGCGAATTATTCAATAGTGATGAATGGTAGGACTAGGACTATACTACGAAAAACTAACCGTATAAGACTCCTCAACACTTGACAGGGACACCCCCGAGTTGTTTTTCTCCATAGTTTTCCATCCTTTCCAATCCCATTGTATGGAGCCCTTTTGATATTCTTGATTTTATACAGTATCTTCTTGCTGACTGCCGTCGTTTTCAATCACACCTCCAACACTTCTGAATGACCTGACTTTCCATTTTTATGTCCATTATTGTCATATTCGCGGGTTTTGTATTCCCTTTAGTTATTTCTTCGTCCCCCCCCCCCCCCAACATCCAAGACGTACCGTGAAGATGGGGAAAAGGTCGTTAGTAAGTTCAGTGGCGTAGCCAAGGGGGTTGGGGTTAAAGTTTCCCCTTGGCCACCGAAATTTTGTTTATGAGTTTCCATGTATTTTTTATTTTTTGACGCGTCGTTGGTGTCAAAACCAACTTGGCTATAGATGGTAAATGTCTAAGTAAGAGGCGAGGACCTTTTTTCGCTTGTCAGCTAAAAAAAGTAGAGGTGATAACGTTTTTTTTGCTGCTCAGGATTTTTTCAAACTCGGTCACGGTCAAAACCAAAAACCAAACGCCTCTTCCGAAAATCCTGGCTATGCCACTGAGTAAATTAGGCGCCTCGACCCTCAGCGCTCCGCTGCCGCTATATAGTAAACGGGCCGGGGTACTTTTTATTGTCTTCCGCCGCCTATGGGCGTAAACACTTAAGGGGTAGGGGATTAAAACCTCCCGTTCGCCGTCCGAAAATTTTTCCATTGCGGATTAATATAAAATACAATTCACTTAACCCTAAACCGTTCCTTGGGGTGCAATCTGCACCCAGGCCGTTTCTATGGCTATTTAAAGTGTTGTTGATAAACTTTCAACAATATCCTTCTAGGACATTGTCAGTGTACTATTTCTACATAAGTTCAAGCCGTAAAATGAAAAAAAATATCGACATCAATTTTTGCCAGCACAAGTTCTTCGGGGGTGCAATTTGCACCCCAAAAAATGTAATTTGTTATGTTTTAATATGATGAATAAATTCATGTAATCAGTGCAAATTATAGCTGAAAATTTATATATAACAACACTTTGGACATTATTTGGACCGTTTTAAAAGTCAGACAATTTGTTTTGCTTACATTTCTCATATTAGAAAATAAATGACAGCATGGCTAAGTAAAACGCAGCTGAAGCGCTTCGAGAGATTATGCGTCCAGATACAGACAGTGATAAAGACAGTGTTGCTGATGGTGATGCCAATGATAGTGCAGATGGTGATTATTTGAGTGTAGCTGACACTCCTTCTGATGAAAAAGATCACCTATCCGACGAATCAGAAGGGTCAACACTGTTGGCAACACATGGCTGTTGGTGGTCCAAAACAAAATCTTGAAATCATCCCTCATTATAATTCGACAAATAGTGGTGTAGATAACATGTATCATTAGGCCTGCAACAACTGTACAGTACTCCTGTAAGCGAAAGACCGACAAGTGGCCAATGGACTTTTGCTTCCATTGCCAGTTTTGTGATCTGGACGTGCACTAATCCTGATTGGAACAAATTATCAAAAGCAATACGCTGTCGACAATTCGTCGCTAGTCTAGAGGAGTCTTTCGTTGAGCCACAGATAAGAAGACGTTTGCACAGTCCAACCCTGCTCAGAAAGACCTATCATGGATGCGATTTAACTGCTAGAACTTGATTCTGGATAACTATAAACAGGGAGAGTGAGACCAGCTCAGGTAAAGAGGACTCGGGGACGTTGCCACCTGTGAGGCTGTGCCTGCGCGAGTTTGACAGGAAGACTCGCAAATTCTGCGATAAGTGCTTTAGATACACTCTGTCAATAAGGCAAATGTACTGTGTGACAAATGCGAGTAGATGTGCGATTTTGATATTTCATTGGCAGCAACTTTGCACAGGACGTTGCGAATATATATATATATGGTATTCAATAACTGGTAGATAGTATGTGCATTTTGCAATCCGATACCTCTGCTGCGCCTTAGCTGCACTATCTCACTGCACAAACTAAGTATTATCATGCTATTTACTGTTATTAATATGTAATTATCTTCAGCTCATTCAATATGAGCTTGTAGTCTTCGATTATGTTTGATAATAAGGAGGGGTGCAATTTGCACCCCAAGGACCTGCAACGTAACTTTCTAGGAAGGATCCATTGAGGGTTAAACAATAAGTAACAATAATAGTTGACGACCTTTTTGTCAGAATTTTCGCAAGTTGGCAATAATACCCCTGGCTACGCCATTGACCTACTGTATTATGTACCTGTAGGTTTACTGTGAGATGGGTTTGAATGGCGGAGGGTATACGTTCCTTCATCCAACGACTCTTTCCGTTATAAATGACCTGGATATTTCGCAAATGTTCACCGATACTACGGCTTTTCTTCTAAGAGCGCGACACACCGACGGAACTCAACCATACGCAGTTCTTAAACAACTATCGGAGTTTTCGTAAGCTTTATTATTGGCAATATAACTCAGTTTAGACTTATTTATAAACTGCATTTGGATCAAATTACATATGGAGACGGACGGGAAGATGGTAGACGTGGGAAGACACGCTGAAAGAACGGGTTCAAGCCCCGTTGGAGCCCCTAAAACTCAGCCTTCATTCGCCAGATGGCTGTGACAACTGAGTAGTAGATTAATCCGCGGAGAAAACGGATGCGTTGCAACTTGCATGAGAACACTGACCCCGTGTCATGTAATCTGCAACAGTCGCCTGGCTGAGGGCCTTGAAACGGAGATCAACGCCGCCCTAGGAGCCTTCAAGGTTAGCCTTGAGAGCTCGCGAAGAATTTTACTTACTACCTGGGGAGACAATAACAACGCGTCATCATAAATTAGTCGGATTATATTATAGACTGCAATTAAATTTAAATAATGAAGATATCAATTATAATAATCTCGTTTACAGTCGATGAAATAAGCTATAGCCACTTGTGATGAGTCAAAGCCCTTCTTGGGGTCCTACCCAAAGTCAGGTCTCATAGGGCGACGCTGATCTCCGTTTCAGAGGCTCTCAGCCGGACGTGCAAAACTATACATAAGAGACCAGTGTATTATTGTGTAGAATGTCTGTTTGGCGTGTAGTAATTCACTAATACTCACTTGCCATTGCCATCTGGCGAGTGAAGGTCGAATCAACCTTGAACCCGCGATCGGCATCGAACCTCCGACCTTCGAGTCTACACACCAATGCTGGTACCACTCTGCTAACTTCCCGCCCCTGTGCTGAGACCTGTGTCCAAATCGATACTCGGCTTATGAAACCAATTCAGTGAACTGATCTTGAACCTTGCACTGATCCACTTCACCGTCTCATCCATTTTTCAACAGCTCCTCACTGATACGCTCACTCGCGAAGTCTGATATAATTTCAGAAAAGACAACCCACATGCAGCAGGTAGTAATAATAATTGATAACGTAATTAAGGGTCAATCATTTTTATGCACTGTTATTGGGTGTGGTGCATGGTCTATTTAGATACACTACTAGATTTATATACTTTTAACTTTTGTTTAGATTCATGCCACTAAAGATTGGCATAAGCGGTTTTGAGTCGTTCGGAAGTCCTACCAATGCATTATATATCGGTTCACCTTACATCTTCTTCGGATTTCTTCCCAACAACGTTGCTTCCGTCAGTGCGACTCAAGGATTACAGGTGAACGGCATTCGTGTTTCCTATACGCACTGCGGCACTGTAACAGCCAGCCACTTTGCTCTCTTTCCCAATTTCAAAGAAGCTGAACCTGCGAATGCTTATCATCCAGATTCTGTTTACAACGGCATCTTCTCCAATGTTCGCGACAATCCATCGGGTCGCGTTATGCCGTGCGATTACTTTATGTTTGGTGAGATTCATTTCGGAGGATGCGGGTGCTATGTACAAACGAATCAGATGAAGAAGAACAACGGAGTGCTAGCCCTAACCATCGGCTTCAGATAGAACAACAGTATACTGTATATAAATATGGGAAGAAAAAACTTCTTAGTTGGTCTACAAGACGTTCTCTACATTACATTTAATGAATAGATTTTAACTGCTGAATAATTATATAGAAAATATAGTTACAAGTTTTAAGTCATCATAGATTAAAGCATGTACAGGGTGTCTCTGAAAAATCCCCAGCAGAAAAACTATGATTTCTTGAAAATTCCTAAATATATTTCTATCAAAATTGCCACACGTGTACAGCACATATTTCCCCACCTTTCTGCTTATTTTCATTTCATTTGCATGTAAGGTGGCCATATTGTGAGATATCAAAGTCAAACTTCGATTTTTACTACTCAGTCGCAGCATGACAAGCCTAACTATCTAGCTTCGCATTAATTAATTAATTAATTAATTAATTAATTAATTAATTAATTAATTAATTAATGCAGTCAAGTTATAAACAGCTTCAGCTTCAAATGACAAATAATGCAGTCGATTTATAAACATTATTCTTAACAGTCAGATGGCAATGTTAATCAACTTGTCTCTGTTGCACTTGCATGGCAATGACAAGCAACTGCTTCCTTTTCTTTGTATTTCTACATCAAAAGTTTTGTACTTGTAAGGTGTGCATAGCTTTGCATGACTTATAAAATTCAACATCACCTTTATTGGTTTCCAATTGCCAGTTATCCTCTTCTTGCATGTCTTGCAGGATCCAAAAATGTGCGTTTTATTGTCTATTTGATTGACTGTAAAGTCCGTAAAAATTGTCGAGATTGTCAGGTATTTCTTCAAAAAAATTCGCCTTGATCAACCAACAATTATAGAGATGTCATCAGGTCGTTGATATTATCATTGAAACATTGACAGAAAAATAAAATACTTTTTTAGGATGGCGATCTAAGTATGTATGCAAGTACTTTATTTCCAAAAAGTTAGATTATTAAGATTATAAAATATATTTCGATTTAATTAGGGGTTCTAATTAATTAGAATTAGCTTTAAAAATCTAATTAATTATAATTGTAATTACACAGTTTTTTAAATTAATTAGAATTAGCACATATTCTAATTAATTAGCTAGTTAGGCTTAATTAGATAATTAAAAATACAGCACTGTGATAAAGTATATTACTTTGGTTTGTTTAGAAAATTAATGCAGAGGGGCACCCCTATTATCTTATTTATGTCCTAATAGGTTGGTATGAGAAATGTTCTGCGAATATTAGATGGGATGATGTCATATTGGGCTCTTTCAAGGTTATGTCCGGGGTAAGACAAGGTGGTGTCTTATCTCCATTATTGTTTGCTGTATCTTATCTCTAATTTTACAAATCTGGTTATGGTTGTTACATCAATAGTTTGTTCATGGGATCTTTACTTTACGCTGATGACATATTGGTCATCTCTCATTATGTTCGCGGTTCTTCTTCTTCCTAGCATGTCCACTAATGATTAGTGGAGCATTGCTGTTTCCAGAATCCGGAGCCATAAATCTCTGTCCTGCGCCTTCTTCCACGTTGTAGCGAGGCCAATGTTGTGTGGGGCTAGCTAGGTCTTTCTATACTGTTCTTGTCCAGGTTATTCTGGACCTGCCCAGTGGCCTTTTCCATGTTTTTGACAGACTGCGAATGAATCGGAATGATGGCATCGCGGGCTCGGGCATGGTCCTGCCCTGGATCGGCTGTAGCTACACGATGTCCAAAGTGATGCAGTCTCCTGTTGCAGATTCTGTTCGAGATTGATCTCTCCTGTCCTCCAGCATGCCTTGGCATTTGTGGTGTGCATTGTGTACGAAAGACGTAGAATTCGGCGCAAGCACCATTGATGGCAAGCGTTTAATTCACTGCTAAACGTTGATGTCATAGCCCACGTCTCTGCCCCATGTAGTAATACTGGCAGGATGCAAGAAGCATGGATGCGAATCTTGGTCCAGAGTATGGCGCTTGAGTGCCATATATGCCGGTTCAATCCTGCAATTTTCCTGGTGACCTTCTTCTTCGACTTCCGGTTGGAGAAACCGTTGTCGACTTCCTCTCTCTTCGACTATGGCTTCCGGTTGGAGAAACCGTCGCCATCTTGTATTGCTATATATATATATATATATATATATATATATACATCCAACTTCCGCTTGAATAAACCGTTGTGGGATTGTATGATTGGGTGTTCTGACTTCCGGTTGAAGAAACCGCTGACGGATTGTACTGTTATATATATATATATATATATATATATATATATAGCTAGCTTCCGGTAGAAGAAATCGTCACTAGAATGTTGTCGTTATCGTTATATATCCTACCGACAGTCTGAGAAAGCAAACTGATTGGCTAGATGTCAGGCGGACCCGCTGAAAGGCGACCGTATGTATGCACTGACTTCCGGTTGAGGAAACCGTTGTCGCTTTGTATTTTTCTCTCTATTCTGACTTCCGGTTGAGGAAACCGCTGTCAGCCTTTCACTTTTCTCCTTCCCTTCTCTTTCTCTTCGACGTCCGGTTGCAGAAACCGCTGTCGACTCTCTCTCTCTCTCTCTCTCTCTCTCTCTCTCTTACTTCTATTTCGGATGAATGAATAAATGGATGTTTGCATGATGACGTTCGCACATAGTCCTACATCATCATCATCATTTCCTCTTTCCTTCAGTAGTTGAAGATAAGGTGACGTCATGAATCAGGCATTTCCAGGTAGTTCTTTCTTTTGATGCTTTTGTTGCTGTTGTTATAGCCATTCCAGTCCATTCTTCTATATCGTCCACCCATCTTCTGCTCGGCCGGCCTCTTTCTTTTTCCTGGCATGATACCTTGTTGAATTGTTTGTTGTAGGTTATCTTTGGTGTTTCTTTGCATGTGACAAAAATAAGCCAATTTGCGTCTTTGGCAGATGTGAAAGAAGTTCAAAGAACTTTCGTTTGGTATTGGCTCTTTTCATGACTTCTTCGTTTGTTTGTTGTTCTGTCCATGATATTCTTTGCATTGTTCTGAGATAAAACATTTAGAAGGCATATAGTCTTTCTTATTTTCTTTTGATGGTCCAGCTTTCACATCCATAAGTTGCTACACTCCATGCCATACATTCCATTAATCTTCCTTTGTTTTTAATGTGCTTTTCCAGACAGATTTAATCTCCATTACTTCTCTGCCTTTTCCTAATCGTGAGTTTATTTCTTCTTCAAGATTTTCATCACTGCTGATTATTGCTCCTAGATATGTGAATTTGTCCACCTGTTCAAGATTCTTTTCATTAACAGTAATCTTATTTTGCTTTCCATTTGTCATTACTTTTGTTTTAGCTTCATTAAGGTGTAGGCCATATTTTTTGCTTTCCAAAGTCATTCTGTCAACCATTCTGTTGTATATCTTCTTCTGATGTTGGCATGTTGCTATTAAGATAATATCATCAGCATATCTCAAATTGTTGATTGTTTCCACCTAATTTTACCCCTCCTTTAAATCCATGCAAGGCATTTTTCATTATCATTTCTGATATGATGTTAAATAGAAATGGTGATAATATGCAACCTTGCCTAACGCCTTTTCTATTTCTAAACCATTCTGTTATTATGTCATTGATTTTTATTGCTCCTTTTTATACAAATTCATTAGAAGATGTACTAGATGTGCTGGAAATCCCATATCTAGCATGATATCTAGCTTGACATACCAGAGTTTTTCATGAGGGATAGAATCGAAGGCTTTTGTATAATCTACAAAGCACGTTTACAATGGTTGTTGATATTCTTTCGCTTTTTCCATAATAATTCTATATCCAGCGACAGTTTCCTTCACGGACCAGAAGGCAATGCAACCGGAAGTAGAGGCCCGGATGTCGGTCTCACGGACTTCCCAGAAGTGATACATGCCACGCAATCCCTCACATGTCGTTCTACGCCTGAGTCGACGCCTGACCACCATACGGACTTTCGGACCTTGGCCTTCATACGAGCGAGACGCCATGGTGACCTTCATGGGCGAGGTCCAAGATCGATTGACGTCACGTAGCGATGCTGGCACTGTGACGCGACAACCGCGCGACCGACAGTACTTCGTGCAGTCGGAACTCGGAAGTACACGCGCAGGTTGACCGGAAGTTGCTTATCCGACGTCGGCCAACCTTCTGTCACGAGTTGACGGACCTGGTGGAGCTTGGTGTCAACATCAGTGGCCTCAGCGACTTCATCGATGGTGATTACGGCTGTCGCTAGCTGCCCAAAAATCGTTTGGATAGTTTCCGATGCCTCGGCTTCGTCGCTATCTGAAGAGACAGCGGAACCGGAAGTCGTAGTCGCTGGTGTCTGCCGAGTGGCGATTAGTGCTGTTACGGTTAACCGAACCGAACCGAAACCGCGGTTTTTCGGTCAAAACCGAACCGAACCGAAACCGCGGTTTTGACCATGCAAATTGGACGGTTTTCTTCCGTTTTAACCTTAGGTTAGGGTTAACGCTAACCTAACCTAGGTTAAAACCCTAGGTTAGGTTAGGGTTAACACTAACCCTATGATCTCTTTTTCAATGCATTAAATGCATTTAATGCATTTTTAATGCAGTTCAATCATTGCACAGCTTTTAAATGCTAAAATAACGAGTGTTGTTCTTCTGGCATGTCTATATTTCTATGATGAGTCAGAGTCTGACGTCATTATTGAAATCAGTTAGAACAATTTTAAAATGGCTGCATTAGTAGTGTCGCGCAGTGCCAGTTTAGTGTGGAATGCCAATTAGCTCGGACACCTTCAAAATTGAGGTAGACACCCCACCCCCCAAATCCACAATCCTAGAAATATCCCTGAGGCTAACGGAGCGGGTTCAAGCCCTGTTAGTGCCCCTAGTGGCTTTCACACGTGCAGTAATGCCTCCTAAGCCACTTTAAATCATGACGAGTTTAAAATTAGGCCTATTGGCAATTGCATCAACTGAAAAGAGGTGACTTAAATAATGGGGCCGTCCATAAATGACCTCACGCGAATTTGTCACTTTTACCCCTACGTCACGCAATGTCACGCAACGTCGGACCCTAAAATATGACGTCACAACGGGCCGACCCCCATTTTCAAAAATCGCGTAACGCCATTTTATTTTTATTTCTTATTAAAGTCCTCAAAAAGGTCATTCTTGTAGTTTTTCCTCTCGAAAAACTCTGACAAGCAAAAAGAGGTCATAATTGTATCATTTTTCCTCTCCAAAATCCCTGAAAGCAAAAAGAGGTCATAGGGTTAGGGTTAACCTATCGCTAACCCTAGGGTTAGAGATTTAGAGTTAGGGTTAACCCTAACCCTAACCTAGGGTTAAAAAACCGAACCGAAACCGCGGTTTTTCGGTCCAAACCGAACCGAAACCGACCGAGACTGCTCGAGGTGAAACCGTAACAGCACTAGTGGCGATGGAACAGAAGCTTGCTCCTCGTCGTAACCGTAACCCCTCTTCTCGTCTTTCGAAAAATCTTGACAAGCAAAAAAGTTCATCCTCATCTTTCCTCTGGCTCTTTGTTCCTTTCCAAACGTGCTGACAAGCAAAACAGGTAGCCACTTTTTAAAAAAATTTTATTATGCGACGTCACAATTCCGGACCCCTCCCGTCGTCACAAATGTTTGAACCTCCCTATAAGTTCGTTACGTCATTTGTGGATCATATTATTTTAAGTTTGAGAACAGTTCCAGGCACGTTTCTCTGACCCGGATTCGTCGAAAAATTAAAAAGACTGAAAATCCTGTTGACTGTCATTGAAGACTTACCGTCGGATTTATAAGTGAAACTATTGACTATGTGACGTGCCGACTGTTAGTTAAATCAATGGTTGAAGTTATCAAGTTTTATTACAACAACAAACGTCAGATTGATCGGATAGAGTTTTACAATCGCAGCGAGTGTGAACAGCTCCTTGCAGCCACCTAGACCGGAAGCGCCCGGCGCGCATGTCTATGTCAAAACATTTTATAGCGCATTTAATAGCGCTACAATCAATAATACAATGTTAATAGCTAATACAATGTTAACTAATACAATGTTATGTTATAACAATGTTATGTTATAACATAACATAACAATCCTGACATCTTCCCCCTAAAAATGTTAATTACTTTACAATATGTAATCCTTAAATCTAACAGGTCTTGTAATTGTTCTCCCAGATCTGGTTACTGGAACTAGAAGCCATTTTCAAGAAACCAATAAATAGCACGTCACCTCGGCTTCAACGTATGCTCCTTCAACTACTTAAATATCAAGTGGTAGTTCAGTATGCTCCTGGAAAGACAATGCTAGTCGCTGACACACTATCTAGAGCTTCCGTCACCTGTATTGATGATACAGCTAGAGAGATTTCTGAAGATATTGACGTTCAAGTTCACACCTTGCTTCGTGAGTTTCTGGCAGTGATGCAAAACTAAATGAATTTCGCCATGAGACACAAAGAGACCCGGTGCTCGCTAAGCTAATCCAGCTCCTGCGGTAGGTGTTCCGGGTGATACTAGAGACTTACACCCAGAAATCAAGCAATATGCTAAAATTTGGCAGGACATATATGAGCTTAACGGCATCCTTTTCGACACGGGAAGATTGTTGTTCCTTCCTCTTTGCGCCATCAAATGTTGTTAAAGCTCCATGAAGGACATTTGGGTATTGAAAAATGTAAAGGTCTTGCTCGATCATGCATGTACTGGCCGGGCTTATCTCGTGACCTGGAGATTTTTATTGGGAAATGCGCAACATGCAACACATTTCAAAGAGAACAAACCAAAGAGCCTCTTTTGCCTCACTCTGTACCTCATCGACCGTGGGAAAAGTCGCTGCGGACATTTTCCAACTATTTGGTCGGGATTACTTGTTGTTAGTTGACTATTACTCAAAGTACCGGAGGTATATCTTTTGCCAAACAAGACTGCGGAATCAGTAGTGACTGCTCTAAAATCAATGTTCTCAAGATATGGCATTCCACTTGAAATGATTTGTGACAACATGCCATTTAACAGTGGTGTCATGATTAATTTCTCTAGGAGTGGGATTTCACTATCACCACATCCAGTCCTAGATATCCGCAATCAAACGGTCTCGCGAACGAAATATCCAGACGGTTAAGCGCCTTCTTCAGAAAGCTGAGCACGATGGATCAGACCCTTATCTCGCGATGCTGCAGTTCCGCAATGCGCCTATAGCAGGCATGACTCGCAGCCCTGCCCAGTTGTTGATGGGTCGTGCTCTCCGATCAAGACTTCCAGTTGCTCCAGACTGTATGTCTCCTCAAGCGGTGGAAGATCGTAATCAGCTGTTACGTCGTCAGCAATCTCAGAAGCATTTCTATGACAGACATACTCGACGCCTTCCACTACTGAGGAAAGGTGAGGCAGTCAGAATTCGTCACGGTGGATCATGGCAGAAGGCTGTGGTCCTAGAAGAACATCCAGCTCCGAGATCATTCGTTGTTAAAACTGAGGAAGGATCAACACTGCGCAGGAACCGCCGGGATCTCATAAAGACCGCGGAACCGCCAATTTCTCCGGAGACTGTTGTTCCAGAAATGGACAGTTCAGATTTCCCAGAAACCCAGACTGCTTCTCAGGCGGGAAAACAGTCCGAGAGTCCTGATAACATTCTAGCAACTGCTGAGGTCAATGACCGAGAAGCGTAAGCAATCGGTTTACCTTGTTGCATCAGACATGACCCCAGACCGTCAGAGGATGCGTCTGTTTGAATGACACAGGGTTTGTTCCTGTCATAGTACTGCAGTATGGTGTCCTTGCTAATAGCCTCCTTGACTTGATTGAATGCGACACTGTGGGCTTCCTGCCAGTGCCAGCCAACGTCTTTCTTGAGTAACTGCCTGAGCTGACCAGTGAGAGCAGAAAAATTTGGAACAAATTTCGACAAATATGTCACCATGCCTAGGAAGCGTTGAAGACCAACTCTGTCAGTAGGGGTCGGCATGTCCAGGATGACACATACCTTTTGTGGGTCAGGTCGGACTCCATCTTTTCCATTGCCACATCCAATTTCTCAACTTCATCATCAGAAAAACGAAAGGTGTTGTATACGGAAAGGCCTTCATCGCCAAGTACATGCAGGAATGTCGCCAACTGGACACGATCAGGTTTTTCAGAGATTCCGGAGGCCAGTAGGTAGTTTTTGAATTTCTGTTTCCACAGTTTCCACTCTGCCTCTAGATTGCCACCACTCAGGGTCAGTGGCCCAGGTTGCCTAAAGAACTCCATTGTTTAAACCGGAATTTCGTCGTGATAAATCGGTTATTTAAAGAACGGGAAAAGACTAACCAGATGTGTCAGGCGCTCAAGGAACTGTCGATCAGGTTCACAAAAATATCTTAGCTACCGTGTAAACGAATCCTGTTCACGACGCCATGTGACGTGCCGACTGTTAGTTAAATCAATGGTTGAAGTTATCAAGTTTTATTACAACAACAAACGTCAGATTGATCGGATAGAGTTTTACAATCGCAGCGAGTGTGAACAGCTCCTTGCAGCCACCTAGACCGGAAGCGCCCGGCGCGCATGTCTATGTCAAAACATTTTATAGCGCATTTAATAGCGCTACAATCAATAATACAATGTTAATAGCTAATACAATGTTAACTAATACAATGTTATGTTATAACATAACATAACAATCCTGACAGACTAGCCATTGACTAGCAATCGTGTGATATCAATTATTTCAGGAAGGAAATTTGATAGTATTCTATACAGTAAATGTCTTCCATGTGATCAGTTTATTCATTTCAAAAGTTTCAATGCTCAGGCCTGAGGAGAGGGTGGTGCAACCAGTACATTGTACCGGGGCCCATGGAGTTTTCAGGGGCCTAGATCCGGTGACGAGTTTTTTTTGCTTGTCAGGCTGTTTTTAGAGAGTTAATTAATAACGTTTTTTGCTTGTCAGGTTTTTCGGAGACTTCCTAAATTTTTCTTAAGGGCCCGCAGATTTTTTGTTCCGGGGCCCGGAATTTCTCTCGGCGGCCCTGCCAATGCTCGTTAATTCATTAGGCCTACTGCATTTGGAACTACACATCCGTGCGAAAAGACATTTTCAAAGATGAAATATGCCTAGTCCTATGTTAAAACCTGCTACAGATCTGCATTATCTTATGGACAATTAAAGTCCTTACTTATAATTATTTTATGGACTGCACACTTAGAACCACAGTTTGATGTAATTTTATCAGAAATGCATCAGTTTCATTTATCTCACAGTAGTTAAAAACCATTTCAATTGCAACTGATATTCTGCAGTCTGCATTATACACTGCATTATAATTCAGCAGTAGCCTATCTGTCATTGTTATTCAGTATTTTACTAAATATAATTTCTTGTGCATGTGGCCTGTGGAGCCGTCAAAAGGCAGCAATGTGGCCCGCAGCTGAAAAACTTTGGAAACCCATGCTTTAAAGTACCGGTAAGTTAGTAAATTTACTTGGCCAATTTATGCATAATACTTGAACATAAATATCAAATAAACAATTCATTAGGCCTATACATCTGAATATTTTTTTAATTTCATAATGTTCAATCAGGTGAAGCAAACAAAATCATCATCATCATCATCAAGTGAAAAGAATGACCATGACAAAATACATCAATAGACCTCATTACAGAAAAATTAATATCAAAGCAATTCAACAAACTAACGCTCAAATGAAACAGTGATCGAGACACCAAAATTGAACTAAATTTTATATGTGGTCAGAGGGACAGAGATGCAATAAAATCCTCAATAATCATAAAAAGTAAGTACATTCATAAATCTGTTAATGACAGTATACAATTTCTGATCCTGGATCTCAACAGAAATGCTGTCACATTAATCCAAACAACGAACAGCTAACATAGCATCACAAAAAGCAATACTACTAACCATTCATTTGTTTTCTGTGTCCTTAAAAGTAAATATTATAATCTACTGTCAAATGTCGTCAGACAGGGCCACCTTAGTCCACCAGTCGTAAGGCTTAGGCAGTTTAGGCACTGCCTAGGGGTGAAAAATTTTCAGGGGTGAAATAAAACGGGGACGGAAAATTTTTGAGGTGCGATTTTTGATAGAATAATGAACGAATTAATATAATTTAATATTCTTTTATTTCCTTTGCTATTCTTGGCATAAATAATAGTGGGCTGCATGACATCACTGACATGAGCACTATTGCTGTCATAATTTTAATCTTGTTTGTCATCACACACTAAAATTAATGGGTACTTTCATTTTTTAACAGACTTGCTATTTGTTATGTGAAATATCGTCTTACCGTAGGCAAAACGTATTAGCATTTGACAGTTGCCACTGTACCGTAACAGACTACAGACGTCTGTATGTGAATGGGCAAAAATTTAAATCTGCCTAGGGCGTCCAAAATTTTAAAGATGGCCCTGTTGTCAGGGTAAGCATTTTCACACGATCCTCCCAGAAAACATAATTTCTTGGCATTCAAATGGCATGACCACTGGATCTGCATGTCCATGCTCCTCAAGTTTGCACTTTCCATGCAATAATTCATTCACATTTTTGCCATGGCACATTGTAAATGCTACAGGAACTAGGCAGATCTTATTTAAAACCAAACGCTGTTAATTTTCCAGCTGCTTAGTCAGAGATAGTTAAAACTTCTTACTCTAAAGCAACTCTATGACAAACATGGTTTTACTCCATTAAATACATGAAACACTTGAACTAATAAAAACGTCAGAAAAGCGCCAAAGAACGACCCGACTTGCGTTATTCCACCACACCAAAGCAGTTCTCTTCTGCCACCACTTTGTCGCAATATGGAAGCCACTGAAACACGCACGAAAGAGTACGAAGCAGCCATAATAACAGATGAGATGATCTGAAACATAAATAACATTAAAAATATATTTCCAACTGTCCAAAATTTTTCTACAATACATATTAGCACTGCATAGCAACACTTTAACTTTCTGTCTGTGTGTACACATATACACACTTACTTACATACAGTGCTTTTTTCTAGGAATAAAGGTTTGGGAACTCATTCTTTTTTTACTCATCAACAAAACAAGTGTGGGAATGCTGTACCTGTATGTTTCCAAACACATTATTACTAGGTCTGGTAATGATTAAAATTTTCTTGTTCAATTAATTGGTAAAATTTTTAATCGATTAATTTCGATTAAAATAATTACACATAGCTTCTTGCAGACTTCCTTGCATTGTCTACTGCTTACACATGTACACACACACACACACACACACACACACACACACGAGTTCTGTGACAGTAATACATTGAGTCAATGGGAGATCAGCAGTTATGTGCTAAGCAATGTAGCATCATTCCAAACTATTAACTGGAATCATAATGAGATCCAATCCTCTGTCCAGAAATGAATCACAAATGACATAAACAGAAATTATGGGAAAATAAACCTGCTTAAGACTTCCTTTATCAGCCGCTGGGGGATGCATCCCATAAGCCATTGTACTGCAGTGCAGAGACCAATTTATATTCTGTGAAAATTTATTCAAATCTGAGGCCAAATCTATAATTTTACTCAAGTAAAATGTCATGTTTGAAAATTATATATAAACTACGATGATACCAGTAATTATGTTATGCAACTATCAAAACAATTATATTTACAGTACTAGCAAAATAAAATATAAAAAAGAAACATTGCAATAAATTTGACCCAAATAAAAGTTTATACCACAACTGAATCTCCAATCCTTTGTCCTTTCATGACGGGAGTTGGACTCTGAGCAGCCAATGTCACATGAAAAACAGAAATCAAAACACCTATTGATGTCAGAAAGAACAGTATTCTCACAGATGGCTTTGGCAGGAACATCGATGACAGAGATGCTAATGGACTTGCCACCGACGACAGTCGTACGGAAAGCGTGTAGACAAGACTGCCATATGGAAGACATGTGTATGATTGTGTTGCTGGAATAATTCCATTTGTCATTGCATTTACAACCCCAACCATCGTCAGAAGCAGAACGAATGAATGAAATCCTAATGAAGAAGATGGCTGAGAGGCTTTCGTATCCTCAGACATTTCTTGCTTCAATGCCACATCTTGAGAATCTGGAGTGGCCAAATCAGACTCTGCAACTGTTTTATCTGACTCCAATGAAGTCTGAGGCATTTCCTCAGAGGCATTCAAAGTGAAAGGAAGCTCTGACTCATCAAAGTCTTCATTTTTGTCATTTTAACAGAAGCAACAATGTCTACGACCATTTCCTTTTTGCAAAACTCGGCAAAGTTCAAAAGGTAAAATGCGACTAGAGAAACAATAAGAAGACAGACGATAAAGCCTAAGAAGCAATCCACTGAAAACAACGGTGGTTTATAATAAGGCTCTAAACTCGTTCTTGTAACACTGGAATTGGTTGTTTCATTGAAAACATTCACAGTTGTATTTATACACACGGGTTCTTGTCCTGTACCTTGAATAAGACCTACAAATCCAGGCAGAAGCCCAGATAGTCCCTGACCAATGTAGTATGCAGTTATATAGACTGCACTGAATCTTGCCATGTATGGCAAGAAAACAACAGAAGACATGCAGCTGACTAGGGCTGTAGTGGAAACCAATATAAACAGTGGAATGCTGCGTGGATTGCCGGCCACAACAACTGTGTATTTCCAAAAAAAACACATGAAAAATATGGAAAGAGTGGAGATGACAATGATGACGAATGCGACAATCACATCAACTGACAAATACAAGTTCCTGATTTTCAAGAAACTGGTCGTAACTGACGATTGTGCTTTAAACTTACAGATCAGTGCATATGTTGCTGGTCCAATGTTTGCACATTGAATTAAAATTGTCAAAATAGCAGGCAAACCCCAGCCCTCTGGCAAGGTGTTAACTAAAAGTGGAACCTCCACCCAGATTCCAACTACATCAACCCAGGTTGACATGGAAAACAGCATAACAACAACAAAAACATGGAAGGAAACCCCATTCAAATGCAGGCAAATTCCCATCGTAAAAGCACTGCAGAATCACTTATCTGTGGTAACAACAAGCCCGTGAAATACTGAAAGTCATCTGCCAAACCACGTTTTCTACACTTTTCTGTATGTCCGTCAATCTTCTTTCTGCTGAATACCTTATTTTCCTAAAATGATAACTACAAAAGAACAGTTCAAACAAAAATTTCAGTAATCATGAGCAGTCATGACTCCAGTCATAACAAGAAGTAAACTGAATGTAGTCCATAAATACGGAAAGAAGTTTCAAGAACAGCTCCATAGAGACCTCGATAGACACCCTAGGATTTATGGTACTGTAAGATGATGACTCCTTGAGTTGGGCGCTATATACACATGGCTAATTGTCTCAGTTACATGTGAGTTTCCAGCTACTGTATGGTGATGACTCCAGCAGTTGGGTGCTATAAAAAGCTGTTCACTATATATTTAAGTTATCCTGATGTGTGGTGATGACTCCGATAGTTTGGCTATATACTAGCATCTAATATACTTCCTGTTATTTGACTGGAGTCACGACAGCTTACGATTACCAAAATTTCAATCAAGATATTTATAGAAAATGTATTAACTTTTACTATGTGCCTTTCTTGGTGATAGAACTTGGAGAGCTGCTAGACCTTTTGTCAGAAAGCTACCTCCAACAGCCCCGACGATTTACCCTCCAATACTGTAACGCCGAAAACTAATATACTTATAGAGCCGAATAGCACTCTCAAATTAAAGTCATCAGGCATAACTGCGCTGCATCTTTACTGGCTGTGTCGAGTGGAAGTCGTTCATGCGCAGGACTGAGTCATTCAGTTAAAACGGGTTCTGCGACAATTTGTCTACAGGCTTTTGGTCTACCGACAATAGGTCTACTACGATACCCTAACCTAACCCTAACAATAAACCTACCCATAACTCTAACCCTAACCTAAACCCACCCTAACACTAACCTCAGCTAAGATATTGTAGTAGACCTATTGTCGGTAGACGAAAAGTCTGCAGACGAATTGTCGGTTACAGGTGGTAGTCACCCCGGTTATGACCGCCCCAGTTATGACCGCCAAAGTTATGACCACCCCGGTTATGACCACCCCAGCTATGACCGCCCCAGCTATGACCGCCACCTTTATGACGCCAGAAATTATGTTGAGTTTATAATTGTATTATTGTATTGCAGAGGCCTACTGAACTATTTATATAGCCGTAAGCAGTGGGGGGTTACAAGCCGAACATTCCGAAAATCCTGACAAACAAAAAGAGGTCATTGCTAGCCTTGGATAGTGTTTAATCTTGACTCTGGACTCTGGGGGGAACTGACAAGGTTGAGGGAAGTCAGCTAGGGGGCTGCTGTTAGTTAATGTAGTATGCCAAAATTTCCTGGGAATTTGAAATTTCTGAGGGAAGGGCAATTCCCCGCCCCCTCCCCCAGAAATGGCCTAAATTAAACCCTGGCCTTGGATCAGTTCCGACAGTACAAGAAGAACAATGTGAAAGTAATCGGCAATGTGCTTGTTTCAGCACTCATTAGAATTCAAATTCTGCCTATCTTGTCCGCTGAATGTGAGTGCGGTTTCTCGTGCATGAATATAAATGATACACTAGTTAGAAATCAACTCAGTATTCATACACTTTCATCTCTTGGGTATGCAATGGGCAACATGCTGCCTCAGATGCACCAACTGACAAAAAACTGACGAGACATCCCATCACATCTACAGGTGTCAATTCCTGCCATGGCAACTCTGTATTAGTGCTCAATGATACTTGCTTGAATTTAGTTGCAGATTTTCAATTGTTGCAACTTGCAGTTGCACTATTACATTTATGGTCTAAATAAATTGTGTGTGACAATTTATACAAATAATATTAAAAGTTAGAGCAAAGTACTGTGCATTAAACCATGCATTCCCCATGACCCCCACTGCTCGTCATGTCCCCCCCCACTGCCAGAGCCGGCGCATGTGGCCCGCAAAGCCTGCGGCTGCAGGGGGCCCCGCCAGCCGCAGGGGCCCCGCCGGCCTCGGATATTTAAGAGTTTTCATTTTTCTTATTCTTAAGTAGTACTTGTTTTTTTTGCTCGTCAGGCCATTTGAAGAGGCAAAATATATACGGATGACCTTTTTTCTCGTCAAGACATTTCAAAAACGTTGCGCTCGTAAAAATTGCAGAGGGCCCCTGAAAGTCACGCGCCGGCTCTGCCCACTGCTCACCATGTTCCCCTAATGTCCCCTCCCACTGCTCCGGGTTACAAATCGCACCCTGGTCATAAACAACGGGGGCGGTCATAGCTGGGGCAGTCGTAACGGGGGCGGTCATAACTTTGGCGGTCATAACCGGGGCGGTCATAACTTTGGCGGTCATAGCTGGGGCGGCTATGTGATACCGAATTGTCGTGACACCGTTAAAACGTAGTCGTGAGGGCGGACATTTCTGCCACCGCTTGGATGAATATCACGTAATCACGACATCATGGCAAGCATCGCTACATCGACTAATGTCCGGCCCAATAAATAAGAAATGAGCTACATAAATTTATCTGACTGCATGACAAGCACGCCGTCTCCAGTCGGCTGGTCATAACTTAAATTTAATAACAGAAAAATTCAACAATACCCTTCTCCTTTCTTAACGTCGCAACCCCAATAAATTGATGCTAGACAATCAGAAATTTCAATTACACAGAAAACAATTTCACCCGAACAAAGAGAGAAATCTTCTATAATTAACCAACACGTCAGTCATAGAAAATCGTGGCGCTACAAAACCACGTTGTATGCGGAAGATCATATAGCGCTATAATTGTTGTCTTCAGCCATCCTCGCTTCGAGGGTAGCCCGCATCGTGAATAAGCTTGCTCCACTGTTTCTGTGTGTCTGCCATTCGGGTCGCCATTTGCATTGTCCTTTCAGTCCATTGCATGATGTTATCAGTCCATCTACTCATGGGTTTGCCTTGTTTTATTTTCACATCAGTTGTGTCAATCAAGCAAGTAAAGTAAAGTAAAGTAAAATCTCGTGGATTTCTATAGCGCCTTGGAAAACAGCACAACAGTAGCTGCTTATTCTTAGGCGCTCAGCCTCTCTTAAAATAGCTATAGGAAAGGTGTGGGATCAGCCAGGCAATAGTCAATATCCGAAGGGCAGTGAGGCTAGGTTGTTACAGCTATGGCGGAAATGATTTAAGAAACAGGAAGGATTTAAGCTTAGACCTGAAGACTTGAGGAGATAGTGCAGGAATCATAGGAAACGGGAAATCAGATTTTATTGTTTGAAAGTGTCCAAGTGTGCGAAGGGAAGCTGGGATCGAGTTCCAGAGTTCAGGTGCAGCATATGAGAAGGCACGGTTGCAAATTTTCAGGGATGACTGATTTAGCGGGCGTGACAGAGTGAGATGAGATGACGAACGTGTGGGTCGAGGAGGCTGATCAGGGGTTAATAGTGATCTAACTTCTAAGGTAGACAGGTTTTGATGACTGAAGTGAGCTATGTGTAAGTGCATTTTATTATCTTATATTGGATACGTTCTGTTATTTTAAGCCAATGTAATGATTTTAGTATGGGTAAAATATGGGAGAATTTAGGTGACATAGTAACAGCACGAGCTAAAGCATTTTGTATTGATTGCAATTTGTTGATGGAGGCTTTGGGAAGGTTATAGTAGAGGGAGTTACAGTAATCTAATTTGGAGTGGACTATAGAGGTGGCGATTGTGGACGCAGTCTTAATATCAAGACAAGGACGTAGGCGAGCAATCAACTTCTATTGGCGCCATTATCATAATGCCCAGGGCATCAGCCGATGGCGCACCAAATCCAAATAGAATTTGAGCCAGCTATGTCAAGCCAGAAGATCAGTCCGAAACGGCGGGAGAGCAATCTAAGGTGGATAATTAATAAGCCAAGTCAAGCAGATGTGTTTTAAGACCAGATCTGAAAGATGATAAATTATTAGTTAGGCCTATATACGAAGTGATATTGGTAGTGAATTCCAGAGCTTAGGGTCGCACACTGAGAAATAACTAGTGCCAAATTGCCAATTATATGACTGTGCGAGAATAATTAAGGAACAACAGATGAAAGTCCTGCCGAATACCTATATAGGCCTACTCAAAAAATAATCCGTTACTGGTGAGGGAATAATCCGTCTCCTATAACTGTACAGAATTTTCACTCACTTTTAGGGAATACAAGTTTGAGTGAATGAATTCACTCATACGCAAAGTGAGGGAATTATTCAAATGTAGGCCTAAACCGTATTCAGTAAGGGAAAGCATTCACTCGAATATATATGTTAGTGAGTGAATGCATCCCTCATTCAAAGTCTTAGGAAATAATTCTCTTAGAGGCCAATTCCGAGTGAATGAAATCACTTGGAATGACACAAGTACAATAAATACAGATCTCAGATGCAGGGGCGCGCTAGGGGTGGGGGTGGGGTGGGGGTGGGTCCGCGGGTCCATGAGTCCGGACCCACCCAGTCTCGGGCAGGGACACCCGAGCAAATCGTGCAAATCTGCAGATAAATTATGATTTGGGGTGGGGTGATGGGGAGGGGTAGTCTGAGCCGGCCGGGTCCTGGTGTGTAGATTACATTAGACCCACCCAGCCAGTGGCGGCTCTAGGATTTGGCAAGTGGGGGGCCGTTGGGGTGGCAACTTCTAATCATGGGAGGCCAACCCTTTGTTGTTTAATGTATGTAGCATTAAGTATAGGGTCCCAACTGGGGGGCACTGGGGGGCCAGGCACTCAATAGGGGGCACGGGCCCCCTGCCCCCCCCGCCCCGGTGGAGCCGCCACTGCACCCAGCCAACAAAACCCAGCGCCGCCCCTGCTCAGATGCTCGGTTTTACTCACATGCATAAAGTACAAATTTAAAACAATGACTCAAAAATAAACAAGTACATACATACGGTAATATTTAGTAAAAATGACTGTTCAGCAAACTCAACATTCAATTGTAAGGGCAGCATGCAATCATAAAACATTACAAACTTATCACCCAAATGTACATGCCAGTACAGTGATGTGCATATTGAATAACGATAATTTCTGCCTATAATTATAATTAAAATAACAGTGCATTGCTAAAATACTGGGCTGTCACTGATAAGTCAATATGCTCGATACAACAGCCTATATACAAAGTGGAAGCTGTCAGCAAAAGACACCTTCGAATCAGTGCAATTAATCAAACCCATATGGCAGTGATGGGTACAGGCCTAAAAGTAAAATACTTTCTGATTCTGAATGTATCTCAGATACAGATACTGCATTTAAAATGTATTTAAGATACAGATACAAGATACTCTAGACAAAATGTATCTAGATACAGATACTTTTAAAATGTATCTATAGATACATTAAGATACATCATAAGATACATTTTCATTAGTCGAAGGTGAGCGTCTGCAGACTCTGCACAAACAGAATAATGTCAACAAAGTTGTGAAATTTCTTAACACTTAAACAGCTGCCATATGGCAAACAAGGCCAATCCTGCCCTTAACAATCAATGTATTCAATTATTAAGTGCCACAACTTGCGTGGCCCGCCAAGGGTCTAAACATTTGTGTGTGGCCCGCAATAGCATGACGGTTTGACAACGCTGGTTTAACTATTCAAGTAGCACAGAAAGACTCTGAAAGAGTACAGAAATTCTATACAGGGATTCATTATTATACGTATAGCATGGTGTAGCCCTAAAAATAATGAGGTGGGGTTCATTATTATACTTGTAATAATGAGGGAGTGTTCATTTTCCATGAGATTAATTTTAATTCACTATACCGCCAGTGGCGTATTTACCATTGGGCCATTTGGGCCATGGCCCCCCTTTGGGTCTTGATGTCAAGTAAAAAAAAGGTCGTCAACTTTTTTCCAAAGTTGTAACTTGGCAGGTCGAAAGTGTCTGGCCCCCTTACCAAAATCCTAAATACGCCACTGTATACCGCCCATTACATGCTCTACGAAACAGTGGCGGCTCTAGGGTTTGGCAAGTGGGGCCCGTTGGGGGCAACTTCTAATCATGGGGGCCAACCATTTGTTGTTTAATTAATGTATGTAGCATTAAGTATAGGGTCCCAACTGGGGGCCACTGGGGCCAGGCACTCAATAGGGGGGACACGGGCCCCCCCTGCCCCCTCCCGGTGGAGCCGCCACTGCTACGAAACCTATGACATTATCATTTCTTTTAATGTTTTGATTTTGACTAGATGAAATAGTGACTTCTGATTTTTTGCGTCTCTTCCATTGACGGCTATTAATAGACGTCAATGGTCTCTTCACATCCCTACGCATTAAGCAGTGATGCGGCAATATTTAGTCTGTTGCACCGTAGCAGTTGTAATCGCAATTAGAGGAGTAAGCAGCTACATGTGCGTAGCAGTGACGCAGTGTCGCTGTGTTCAGTAAATAACGGATCGAAATGATTTTCATTTAAGTTTTGGCGAGCGATTGAATCTCAGAATTTCCGATAATCTGAAAGCGTCCAGAGCGATCGGCGATGATTCCGATTGAAACGCCGTCTCAGATTCTCTCAGAAGTTAGTGAAAAGCGAAAATTCAGCTTTCGACGGTTGCGTTGACTGTGGCCATGGTAGAGAATTCATTTAGCGCCTTCATTTTGGTAACTTATGTTGCATGCGTGAAAATTTCAAGCGATAATTCTTTATGTGGTGTATGGTGTTTGATGTTACGCGATGAGTGAGTAACTACTATACTACATTCTGTTAAAAGTGATTTTGTTGCACTTCGAAAGATTTGAATGCTAAGACGTGAGCAGACGTTGGAGAAGAGTCGGTTACTTTGGTCACAAAGTTTGGTGATAAATGATATTGTATTCAGCGATGAGCTTTCGTTGTTAATGAGCCGTGAACGGCGTAGACATACATTCTATTGTTCAGTATAAGTTCTTGTTAAGTTCTTGTGTATGCCATGAAATGATAATGAACTATTGGTTGTGCATCAGGTCCTGCTTCTAATCGAACAATTGAGCATCCTTGTTAAGGGATTATGCATATGAATGTGCTTTATGTTTTATAAATAAATGCATAAACATCTGTAGCTGCAACTGGTAATTTAATTGCTGTTTGTGTTATTCAAATAGTTAAACCTTAACGATGATGATGGCCAAAATATTGTGTGTACTGTATGTGACACGTATCGAAATGCACGTAAAGTCACAGTTAATGTTCCAACTTCAGCCACTTGCCAGACACTTATTGGTCAAGTGGGTAATCGACTTGGTTATGCTATAGGAACATTTATGCTTTATTATCAAGAACCTGAAGGTTTTGAAAAGTCAGAAGAGGGTGTAAGTAACTTATCAATTTCTTGTTTGCTTTTTCTTTCAGATTTGAAATTTTAGAGGATAACATGGGAGTGTGGATTTTAATTAGTTATCTTAAATATTTATAATGAATAAAATTATTTTAGTGATTATTTATAAATGTCTTTTATCTTTTTTATTTAACATTTCTAATACTGAATATGTGCTGTTGTAATATACAAGATGCTAACTGAAATTCAAGAGGTGTTGCTCTAAAATATATAGAATAATTTCAAATAATTTGACATGAAAGCTTTGACTTTTTAAAAATTGAGTTCTAAATATGGCAGAGCAGAGAACTTGAACACTTTAGCGTTAAGTGGACTTGCAATTACTTTTTACAAGTTATGTCCTGATTTTGAAATTGCACAGTTCATTTTATGAACTGGGTAGATTTTTGTTCAATTCGTGATTTGTGCATTTTTGCACATAGTTCATGATTTTCATAGGGATGTTGGCCAGTGGCGGCTCCAGGATTTGGCAAGTGGGGGGCCGTTGGGATGGCAACTTCTAATCATGTGAGGGCCAACCATTTGTTGTTAGGTATGTAGTATTAAGTATAGGGTCCCAACAGGGGACCACTGGGGAGGCCAGGCACTCAATAAGGGGCATGGGTCCCCCTAGGCCCCCCTGTGGAGCCGCCACTGATGTTGGCAGAACAAAAGAATCTTGTATAATTTTGTAATTGCCCACCATCTTTGAAGTATTTGATGCTCCTGTGCATTATTAAGTGGTGCTATAGAAGTTTAAGATTAGATATGATTAATAGAAGTAATTGTAAGTTGACCATTTCAGTGTAAACCTTTTATCAATGAATTAAAGTGCATTACAAATTATTTAATTGATATTTTAAGTGAAATATATTTGTTTTTTATTATGCTTAACATTGCATTTAGAAATGTATAAAATAAAAAAATTATGTAAAATCTGCTGAAAGAAGAGTTACAGTAAAGTTAGCCTTTGAGTTGATGCACAATGCTGGATAATGTGGATATGACCACAATTCTTTGAATTAATAGTGAGCCAAAATGATGAATAATGACTGTAATGGTCATCTTCTTCTTTAGGTGTTGTGTATTTCTACGTTAGCGATCATGGATTTTGACTATGTTCGATCTTGACATCCTCTTATTAATTCAATGTTTTTCTTTACTCCCTCAAATCCTTCTGGTAGGCAGTCTACATAGGGGTAATTCCGCGTCAAATCAACACAGTCATCGGACGTCACCGTCTCAGATTTTGATGAAAATTGGCACAATTGTTCATCCCCATGAGAAATTTTGAAAACGATAATATTAAAGTTTTGGGTCAACCCATGTCCAAACTATGGGTCATGAAACTTTGGTCAACCGGCGCCAACTCGTGACACTAAAACTGTAATATCTCCATTTCTATGATAACTAGAGACATGATCTTTGCACCAAACTTTAGCTTTTTGAAAGCTCTATCTGGGCCAATCAACAGGTACACCAGGAGTTTGAATAACCAAAGAATAGAAGCAATCGTAGGACATAATTTGACATTTCAACCAATGCGTATTCAACAAAATTTATGATTTTATTTGTGGATAAGCCCTACATTGTGAGGAATTATTGGTGAAAATTTCAGAGTGGCACTCTTATAGTTTTTATGCAGTGAATAAAAGAATATTCGCCCCAATGCAAAATCACAATTAAAACATTCTTGTTGGACACTGCATTCACTAAGTGACTAAATTAATTTAGTATGCCAGTGACATCTGACACTTACACACATCTGTGACAGTTTGCCTTACATTTAACAGCATTTTTGTCTGTGTTTTCAATTTGATAAACTGTAATTAATACAGTACTTTACAAAATATCACTAAATCATAATGAACAGCAGAAGCTGGAGCTCAGCAGCATAACACAGTTCAGTATAACTCAGGGATTAGGAGAGCTCAGTGCAGGTGCAGCATTTGGAAAACTTCAGAAGATATGGAAAGACAAACAAATATCACTGAAAACAAAACTAAAGCTATATAATACACTGATCAAACCAATACTATTATATGGATCAGAATGCTGGACCATAAAGAAGAAAGACGAAAGAAGATTAATGACTGCAGAAATGAACTGGTTAAGAGGAATAGCAGGAGTCAGCAGAAGACAAAGAATAAGAAATGAAACGATCAGAGAAAAGACAGAGCAAAAAGAAACGATACTCGAATCAATACAGAAACGAAGACTGAAATGGTTTGGTCATGTTGAAAGAATGAAGGAAGAAAGACTACCAAAGAAAGCACTATACAACTATGTTGAAGGGAAAAGGAGAAAAGGAAGACCAAGAAAAACATGGATAGAAAACTTAAAAGAGGATGCAGAAGAAATGGAAATGAACTTCATCCAATTGACCAGAGCAGCAAGAGACAGACAGAAGTGGAAGGAACTCATTCAGACCCATCGTCCAACCCAATAGGGAAATACGGAAGGAAAGAAAGAAAGAGAAAGAAGAGTGCAGGTGCAATCACATCTCATCCATCACGATGTTCAATATGTCCCTCTTTAGTTCGAATAACCAGTAAAATTCTGCCCAACCACTGGTCAATCGCTTTGTTTATCAAATGCTGTCCGATCTGATCCCAACACAATGTTAGCACTTCTTTCAGATGATCCACGTCATGAATCTTTTGTTGTGTTTGGGCAGAATTTTACTGCTTATTTGGGCTAAAGGGGGACACATTGAACATCGTTTGGACTAAGACTACCTTCCGTAGTCTGTAGCAGACTTTGTTTTAAGCGATTATGTGACGCATCGTATGTTAATGTTGTAATGATGTCAATTTCGGGTCTACCTGTTTGTTACCGTTTTTCTTCATCATATGTTATCGCAATGTTAATTACGTTAGATATTTCGATTTCTCGAGTAAATCTTCTCAACTTTCGTATTTCTATTTCCTTCGTACCTTAAATATTAAGAAATTTCCATCGCTTCAAAATCGACCGGGATTTATTGGCACACCCTGTAAGTGTTATGGAAATGGAATACACTGAAATGGAAGTTTTTGTAAACTGCCAGAAATGGCTCTTATAGCCATATTTTTCATTCTTGTAAATGACAGAGCCAGTTGATCATAAACCTGTGGCCACTCTTGAGAAATAGTTGTTTCTAAGGTTAATTTGTTTATTTTGTTAATTACTACATTGCATCACTGTATTCTTTTACAAGTGCCTATAATGACAATAGCATTTAATTGATTACAAAACTGTAATGTGCAGATATGATTTTGACAGTAATGGAATACTGCAGTTTGATCATCAGAGCAGCTGTCATTAAATGCAGTTATTCTGATGATGATGTGTAATTAATTTTTGGTTAAATGGTCATTTTATTTAGGTGTGTCTAAATGAGTTTCCAACACAGCTGCTTCAGAGTATTGGTGGAAACAGCAAGAGATTGAATTTCTATCTGACAGTGAAAGATGGCGGTGGAATTCAGGTATTATGAGTTTTGTTTTTAACATTAAAATTCAGACCCGTGCAAATTACAGTTTGGTGGACTTGACCATGATCTTGACTCAGTTATTACAGACTTTGGTTATAATGGACAAGATTTTCAAATCTCTTCAAGTCTGTTGTGATGAAATTCTGTAATACTTGGAATGGTTATGCATCTGCTTTTAAAATGTTATGTATTTTAGTGTTATCAGCAAACCATATCTGACTTTTACACTGTTATATGTGTGTGCATACATAATTTAGAAATATGGTTTTTGGGTATTGTGCCTGGAATTGTTAATGAACTTATGTAGATTTTTGTTATAAGTTTTGCAGCTTATGTTTTTGCTAGTTTCTTTTTACTGTGAATGTAGAAACAAGAATTAGTGAATATGGAAACTGATGAAATTATTGAGGATACGAAGCCTGATGTTAAAGCAGAAGGTTTGGCATCTATCAGTAACTGTTCCACATCAAATCTGCCAGATTCTAAAGACAACAAATTTAATTATGGAAGTTACAGTGTATCGCCTACAGTTGTCAAGTCAGAAACAGGTGAGATTCAGTTCTCTGCCCTCTTGATTATTCACCATATTTATGATGGCATTTTAGTTTTTAGCATATTTAATTTGGGTAAAGAAATTTATGATTTTTTTCTTTGAGTCTGGAATTTTGTCAGAGCCAATAGAATAGTTGCTGTGCTGCTCTTTGATCTTAAGAAGTCTCAAGTCCAAGACGCTCTAAATCACCTTTAACAGACGGATTACCGGTATTCTTTCCTCTGTTGAATAAATGCAGGGTGCTTGCTGTGTGCTAATTGCCATCACTTATTATTATTGTTGTTATTATTATTATTATTATTATTATTATTATTATTATTATTATTATTATTATTATTATTATTAATCCAGTAAAAGAAATTGAAGATAAAATTAAGTGCTGTCACACTGACTGTATTGTTCCATCATCTGTTAGTCTTGCTTTTCTATGGTTTTCTTTTAATTAAGTCATGTATGGTCTAGCTGATTCTGATTCATTTTAGGATATGTTGGACTTGTGAACCAAGCAATGACATGCTACCTCAACAGCCTCCTTCAGACACTCTTCATGACCCCAGAATTTCGTAATGCTGTTTATAGGTAATTGTCTGAAATAATTGCAATAAAAAATATAATTGAAGCTGTTTAAGCCATATGTGACTTAATTTATTTTAGGTAAGAAATTTTGTCAAAATCAATCTAGTTGCTTTTATCAATATTATGCTTGTTCATGCTACTAAGATTCAGACATATTTTTGGATGGACAAATCAGTCTGGAGTTAAATATACTGAATGTGCTTTTTAGATGGGAATATAAAGGTACCGAGGAAGAAGCAGTGAAGAGCATACCTTACCAGTTACAGAAGTTATTTTTAATGTTGCAGGTAAACTTATTGCTTTTAGTGATTTCTTAGTTAAGAGTGATGAGGATATATTTATATGGTGACAATAGTCTATGCCATATTGCCAGGTTGAATATTGCCCATTGTATGGACAACAGTTCTGTCCTGGGCAGGCTACTTACATTTTGCACCTTTGACCAACACTGAGTGTAATATTATCACTGTATTATGGAAAAGGAAATAGAAATAGAACATTTGTACTGGATCCTGCTTATTCTTTCACAACACAACCAAGATGTTGTGGTTTGACTGGCCATTTTTTGCCAAATATCCAAAAATGTATGCCTATGTTCATTGTAAGCTATGATTTTGTAAAGTAATTGTTAGTGCTCCTATATTGCCACTCAAGGCAATAGGAGCACTAACAATTCCCATGCTGTTATGACAGTTTCCTCCTTTGTAAACTCTTCTGCAACAGGAGTCTTCTCTTCGTATGTTAACCAATCATGAATTCCTTTTGAGGTGCTATGGCTAGTTTCCTTTACTGTGAAGTGTTTATAGTCAGAATCAATCATCATCTACTATATTTGTTGGATGAAAGATCTGGTGTCAATATTTTCTGATGAAAATTTTCAATAGAACTTGTTTCAAGTTGCTCCAAGTTTTTTTTACTAGAAAGACTACTTTAGAAATGCATTGTTTAAAAATTTTTTGATTTGTTAATGTTGAATGTTCTGTTATTTTATATGTTAGCATGCTTCTGTAATTACTTTTAAACTTTGTGATCCCCTGATCTAACAGTTATATATGTTACATAGTGTTTTATGGTGAGTGCTCAATGCATATTTTGCCATAATTAGATTGGTGAGCAGGACAGTTTTCTAGCAAATGTGCAGCCTTACTTTTCCAATTTCGGTTGGCAGAGGTTTTTCTGTACTGATGGGACAGAATTCTTATGGACTACTCATGAAATGTGTTTGTTTCATCTGTGTTGTTGTTCTTGTTGCATAAATAGCAGGCAGTTTGGATATGTTGTAATTTTTATAGCAGCACAGATTCTGGAAGCATTCTTAGAAGAGAGGAACCAACTTGTTCTTGTGGTGCATAGCAGTGTTACACAATTCTTTGCTTGTATTGAATCCTTTAGCATGCTTGGCTTTGTGTTTTAAAGCTAAGTTATGTCCAGTAGGAGCTGAGAATACAGGACCTGTTCATCGCATTGATGTACCTGTTATGACTATAAATTCCATCCTAAACAATTTTCTTCAACTGTACAGGATATTCAATAACAGCATTCAGAGCATCTGGTCTGCATTTGCCAAAATCTAACTTGTAAATGCCATGCCATTTCTTAGATTTATCATTATTCACCTTGCTAAGCACAAATTCTTCATTTCCCTTCATCATGATAGATTTTGCAGCTTGTGCTTGCAAGATTATTCCATTCATTGGAGTTCCTCTTTCCCACTTGCTTAAACCACCTCAGTATTTTGAAACCTCATTATATCAGTGATCGTATTGCAAATTCATGTTTTGAGTTGCATATTCAGATCGCAATATAATGATAATTTAGTGTTGATGTGCATTATGTTGATGCTGGGCTGAACATACTATTTTTATACATTTTAGACGAGTGACAAGAAGTCTATTGCAACGACTGACATAACCAAAAGTTTTGGTTGGGACAGTAGTGATGGTATGTTATTAAATGACAGTTTCTTGTCATACACGAATTTATTTGGGCTTGCATATGCACACTCAGTTACAACTGTCATTTGTAGCATTCTGCTTTTAAATATGGATTTGCTTTAGTTAAAGATATTTTCTCTGTAAAAAATTAGCCTTTGGTGCCTCAGTTCAAATGCTAGTATTAACCCTATCACCCCTGAGTACCTACAGATCCTACAGCAGAAAATGCTTTTGGAGAAATAAAGACATTGTAATTTATAAATGATTGCCAGAGGAAAGTTCAGTGAATTCCTTTTTGCAATTAATAGTCTTTCCAGGACAATGACATCACAGCTTACAACAGGACCTGACAGTAGATTCTTGACACTTAGATTCTTAGAAATACAGTTGCTCTTTGATTTACTTATTTTTAGCATTAACCCTTTTACCATTTGCCCCAAGAATACTCGTCCCTTTTACATTATGTTACAAATAAATGAACAGTAAAAGGGTTAATCATGATGATAATTGCTATGGTAACTGTAGTCAGGGCATGGTTATAATTATGCAGCTGTGTTAACAAAGTCATGATTTTGATGTTTTTATTTAAGAATTTTTGTGCTTGCCTTTGCCTTGTAATAAATTATTAAATTATTATATTTATAAAGAAATTTTCATGTCATCAATAGCTTCCGGTTTTATGCAGTTAACAACACTTTCGACTTTCTGCCTATCTGTTGAGCTTTAGAGATTTTCTGATACATATGGATGAGGTAGCAGTAATGTTATGTAATGTAATAAGGGACTTATGTTACACCTCTTATATTTCTACTCAGAGGTGCTCCCGACTTTAGAGTCGCTTGATAAGTAAGTGAGAATTTTAGTCTTTGCAATGAACTGAGTGTGGGGCGAGAAGTGAGGTGCGAGTAGATGGAGACAATCCATTCCAGAGAGAGTATGCAGTTACTCTGAATGACCGATGCTGGGTGAGAGTGGTACTTGGTACGTAATCTAGTACTGTGCATGGATAATCATAAGGTCTTGTTTCATTATCAAATACTTTCTGTAAAATAAAACTAGCCTTTGGTGTTTTGCTGATATCTGTGGCTTTAGTGTCTTAGTTGATATTAGTGATTTATCTGTAAGAAGGCACAAAATAAAATATACTCTTTGCCAAGGATTTGAGAGTATATGGATGGTAGGTTTTGGTTTATGAGTCTTTCTGACTGCTTTATTGACAAAGCATTTTCTCTGTTGGCATCACAGATTTTATTTTTATGTGACAGCTTGGCAACAGCATGACATCCAAGAGTTATGTCGTGTTATGTTTGATGCTTTGGAAAAAACATGGAAAAATACTGGACAAGCAGACCTCATCAACCACTTGTACCAAGGACGAATGAAGGACTGTGTTCAATGCCTTCAGGTTCTATACACATTTGCTATAATTACTGTTCAGGTAGCAAACATTTTCTGTGCTGCGCAATTCAATAGGTTGTTTGAAGATTATTGCAAGATAAGGTTAGCAGTCTAGAACTGAGATTGTCAGCTTTAGGTGACTACTGAAATGTTTTGGTTCTTTGCTTATTTGCTTTCTTCTGATTTTGATCATGCAATACAATTGTTGTAGTTGAAGATTTAGCAGCAAATATGAACATTAATTGAAGTTGGATTTTGTTCTTCTAGATCAGCATGCATTATAATTGCATGAAATAATTAATTATTGCTTTATCAGTTTTCAAATAGATGCTGTGGCTAGAGTTGATTTCTTGATATGTTAAGAAACTGACCCCACACACCATAATTGTTTAATGAATATCTGAATAATTGCTTCTAAGACAATATTTAGTAAACTTCAGTGATGGGTAATTGCAATTATAGCAAGTGGTTGCTTAATTGACACACTCTTACTTACTTGCTTTCAAACTTTATATGGTTACTTATTCATTGCCTGTGTAATGACTTCTGGTAATCGAAGTTTATGTTCTGTCTTTCCGATTTTGTTGTCTCAATTAGTTGCAGAGAATTTCAAGAAAATATTATATTCTTAGTAGTAATTCTATTTGGTGCAAGTTCATTTATATGCATATACCGTATTATCTCGGGTATAATACGCACCTGTGTATAATACGCACCCTTAGTTTCTAGAGTTATCATATAATGTGAAAATGTTAATACCTATGTATAATACGCATCCAAAATTTCACTTGGGAATCTCTATTCAGTAACCTACTTAGAATTGGAAGTGTAGACAAAGTTCTCCCACCGGCAGTTGTCCTACATCAATTGTTTAACAATATTTGTCAAAATCTCTATTGTATTACCTAGACAGTCACATTTTCTTTCAAATTCTGTTTGGAAATTGAAGTATATAAGCCTACAAAGTTCATCCACTGTTGACCCCTTGGGTAAAAGCCTTGATAACGCGCATGTTTATGCATGAATATGCGGTAAATCTAAAACTATGTATGTTTATGTACATAAAATTGATTCTTATGTATAATATGCACCCACACTGCACCAATGTTTTTAGGGAAAAAAGTGCGTCTTATACACGAGATAATACAGTATAATATATAATCAAAGAATGAGTACAGACAAAGACAATGGTGTTAAATTGACAAAATTGTAAAAAAAATTCTATGAAAAGGCTTAATTTTCTAAGCAGAAAGACAATAGATGCTGCCACTAATATGAACACTAATTGTATTTATTTTTGGGAGGACCATTATTTGAACTTTCACTGTATTTACCAGCTGCTTTTGCAGCATTATAATTACACGAACCTATTCCTGCTGTTATTGAAAGATCATTAAGTGCTGCAGGATTTATGCTTAATGATTGAAGAAATAGATTAGATCACTGTTTTCCAAAAATGTTGGTCGTGATCCACTTTTGGGTCGCAAAGCTTTGGCAAGTGGGTTGCCAGATTCTCTCAGAGTTTTGGCCATTTGACTATCTATAAATAACGTTGTAGCTCACTCACTCGCAGCTGCACCTAATCAACGAGGGTCGTGGCTGCCAGGCCACCGACCATGGTTAGTCTGTGGTTGATCCTAGGATACCTGATCTCCTTGGGATGGGGGAGATGCGAGCGTGGTGGGTGTGGCCTGTTCCCGAAATCTAGTCAGTAGTTGCCCCACACCTGGCAGTGCAAGGCCATTGCCAACTGGTAATGACCATCTGCCCTTTGGAATGATGATTGCCGCTGCCCATCATCCAGCGTCCACCGTGTCTCTTGTCAGAAAAGGGGCACCACATGAAGGTAGCTGGTAGGCTTGGTGGGTAGGAATATCTGAGACGCGTGTCGACCCATTTGCCGCTTTATTTGTAGCTGTGTAAGCATATTGCATATATGAATGTGGTTGAACAGTGGTCAGGTGCACTAAAGCAGTTTGATTCTTTTAAAAAATATATATTTCAATTTCAATATTTTTTTGTGAAAATAAGGTGGAAATGTGGATACATTTCTTAAGCGAAAGCGTGAAAATTTAGCAGGTGTGAATTGACATAGTTCAGAGTCGGACGAAGATGTCAGTGAACCTCTGCAGATCGTAGACCTCTGAGTAGGAAAAAGACACGTAGACAGATTACAAGATTTTCTGAAGAAACGTATATACTGGAATGCTGGACTGTATATCCCAAATTGTCTGATAATGCCTTATCAGTGTTGTTGCAATTCTCAACCACATATCAATGTGAGGCTGAATTTTCAGCATTGATAGTGATGAAAACTAAATATAGAAATAGGCTGTGCAGTGTGCACAGACTAATTCTAATTAATTACCCATCACTGGTAAACTTTAGATAGGACAGTTCTAATTGCTATTACTTTGAAATACAAGGCATCATAGTGTAAACTGTGGTCTTGATTATATTTTAGTGTAAGTGGGAAAGTGCTAGAATTGTTGCTTATCAGGACATTCCTCTGGCTGTGAAGCCTTTTGGAGAAGGCAAGGCATACAGCAGTGTGGTATGTGATCAGGCACTTTCAAACCTAAGATTCATGACAGACCGAAAGATGATCAAGAGTATTGCAGAAAAAATTTAGTTGATACTTTGTGATTGATTTTGTAGTTTTGAATCAGGAGCAGCTTTGTCAATTTCTGTCCCATCATTCCATCTGCTAGCATTTGATTCGTAGTATGCATTTATATTCTGTAAGACACTGCAGTTCAAATTTGATGGTCTTCCATTGATGAGACTTGGTAAACTCCAGATGGTTCTTCATTCTGCAGCCAGGATTATTGCTGATGTAACAAGTTCTGATCACATTAGTGATTGCATGAAGACTGTTCTACATTGGCTGCCTTATTCTGCCCGGGTTAAGTTTCACGTCTTGAGAGCTGTTGCGCGATCTCTTTTTGGTCCTGTCCCATTATATCTATGAGAGTTACTTCTTCCTCTTATTTCTATTCCTGGTTGGCCATGTCTTTGGTCCACAACTCATGGCCTCCTTAGTGTGCCCCAAGCATGAACCTCCTTATTCGTGAAGTGAGGTTTGAGTCCATTTGCCTCTATCCTCTGGAATGTTGACCCCAGCACATGTAACTTAACCACTGCTGATTCCATGTCCCTCTTTTTGAAACAGCTTAAAACATCTTTGTCACTATTCAGTTATCGCAATGGGAACATTTCTGAGTGATTCTTCAGAAGAGGTGCTTTACAGGCATCTTCTGTTACATTACATTACTGTGAATAATGTGAGTAGGAGTTTGAGCCTTACACTTTGATGCTGTACTAACTCTTTTTGACTATTTATAGTGTACATATTATCTTGTTAAAGAATTATGTCAATGACCACTGCCCTGAATACATCGGATATGAATTCTGACTGTAGAACAGACCTGTTGTTTTCTTTATTTATGGCAGACTGCTTCACTTGAATTTCATTTCTATGCATCTGTGGTATTAGAACAACTGGCTTAATAATATAATCAGTTTTACATTCAACTGATGAATATTCACACATTGGCCTCCACTGATGAGTTAACTCTTTCTTCATTCACTCTGTGTACTTTTGCAGAAATGATTGTTTTGGCATATGCTGATAGCATTTGTGTTGTCCTGCCATCTGGTGAATGCAGATATACAACATTTTTATTTCTTAGCTGTGGTGTTGATATATCAAAGAATGTATAAGATTTACAAGTTCTTTGTGCATGTGTTAATGTTTTACATTTACTTAGAGCATGGCATTTAAAACATATATAGTGCTAAAGAAAGTTTTAGATATACTGTTAGATGGCAATTCCAATGATTTGTCACACTGAGGAGGACTTATAATATGCAAACCATGAAACATGCTGTAACACATCTGAACTATGGCACATAGACATGTTGCATAGCATATTATACGTGGTATATTTTTTCAATAAAGCATTCTTTAAAAATTTCATGCTTTTTTCATTTTATAAAACATCAGGATCATAATATTACCAAAAAGTACATTTTAAGTTTTCTTGTATTTATTTCCTTGGCAGCTGGGGAATTTGTTGGTCCAGCGGTCATTGTGTTAATTTGAATTTGTTTATGCCTATAGGAGGAATCTCTGACTGCGTTCTGTGCTCATGAACTTCTTGATGGCAACAATCAGTGGTTTTGTGAGAAATGTGCTGTAAAAGTTGATGCACAAGGTAAAGGTCCTGACTGAACTTACTATTGTCATAATGATGTTGATTTATCTGAGTCTGTGATAGCATTGAACAAGGCTGCTGTCATTGTGCATTATACACTTGTGGAGTGGGACACTTATTGGCAGTTACTATGCAATGATTCGGTTAGACTTGGGCATATGACCTTCTGTTTGTGAATAGCACTCAGAGTGTCATAAATAGGAAAGCAGTACTACAACATTTTGAGTATGTGAATGCTGATGGATGACATGATGAGGCTCTACTGCATGATGCAATATTGCATATTGCAGTAGCTTCTCATAAATCAGGATAAACGAAAGCAGTATATATATATATATATATATATATATATAATATATATATATATATATATATATATATATATATATATCACTTGATGCCAATTTTGAAGTCTAAATTGAAAATGACAGGAGATGTAGTTATTCTTTGGACTTTCTGCAACAGTTGTCCAGCCAACAGTGGGTTGTATAATGTGATTTTTTCCCTCTATGGCCTATCCCTCCTATAATTTATAAATTACCAAGTAGCAGAGTAAAAAAAAAGAAATTGCAGATAATTTGCAAAGCAAAGGAAAAGAGAGAATAGGCATCATCTGTAGCCATTGCTTTATAATGATGAGTCTTTGTTTGCACTTCCATTGACTTGGATAGAGAGCATGTCATGTAATTGATGAAACTGGTTTTGTTGGCACTGTCATTGATTTTGAGGCTTTAGTGTTCTCAACCTGAACAGATCTTCCTTTGATTTTAACTTGTTTCTTAACTTCAACAGCTATTGCTGCTTTTGAGCACTCGTTCTTTGTTATTGATCTCACTGCATACAAGTACGAACCATTTCTTCTGCCTTGATGATAATAGTGATGACGATGACTATGATGACAGTGCCTTGAATGACAACAATAGTAACAATATTGATAACAGTAATAATAGTGATAGCTGTATTGATATAATAAATTGTACTCCACCCATTCACAAGTCAGTGAATCAATGCCAGAGAAGTCAGTCGTTTTGAGAAATGATGCGGCAAGCAATGGATGATGAAAGGCCAGCAGAAGGAGATATGTGTTTAGTCTGGATTTGAAAGTGCACAGTGAATTATTTCAAATGCTGATGTATTGCTGTGTGCACATGACTTCCTGAAGGATGTAATGAAACTGCACAGTTTTGACTTTGAGACCCTGAAGGACCGGATTATTATTAATTAGGGATGTGCATATAATGCAGTGATTATTTGGGAAATATGCTGTACTCAGAGGTCCTAAATATGCGGGGGGAATGCGGAAATGTTCAATTTATGCACCTAAATTTCTCATTTATGTGCCTAGTTCACCTTACATATTTATGGAAATTTCAGTGTTTTTTTTCTAAAGAAGGCTGCCAAGCAAAAGAGGTCATCCATACAAATGCTGATCCCCTGTAATTCTCTGCCTATATATAAGAAAATAGCAAAAAAATTATGTGACGAAAATAGCGAAAAATGCAGGTAAAATTGCTGCATATTTATGCAGAGATTGCACTTGTGGAAAAAACGGCTGAAAATATGGTGCATAAAATTATTTTTAGCACACATGCAATCATGTGACCATGTTAAATACACAGTCCTAGTTAAACTTGTGAATATTTATTTAGAGCAGCTATGCATAAAAACAGTTGCAAATGCAAAATCTGCTAGGTTTGTTTATGCAAGATAATAGATAATTTTAAAATTTTATAACACGATATTTAAAGGTATTAATCTTTGAATCACATTCTAACCATCACTTAAAGGCTATGTTGTGTGTATAAATTGCCTTTATTGAATTTAAAGAAATTTCTGCTCTTTGTAGAGTCTGAAATTTATAACTTTTCCTATCTCTTGACCATGCACCTCATGCGATTTGATTTTGACTACAATACTCTCTGAAGGATCAAGCTTAATCACAGGTTAGTTAACTTTTCAGTAATATATAAGAAAATTATGGAGAAAAGGAAATCATATTTCAGTTAATTTGTTGATATTGCTTGCAGAGAGCCAACTTAGATTGTCAAAATATCATTAAAGACTGATAAGCTTGACCAAATGTTTTTAATTGGAATGGGATTTTTCTTTAAAAAATTAAAGAAATTTTAGAAGAATGCAGAAGAAGTTTTTAGAAGTTGAAGTTTTCTGGCCATTTTAGCTCAAAAACAGCCATATTGGTCTGATTGTATCAGTCCTAAAAACTGTCATTACCAACAGACATAACTGTAGCAGGCAACAGCTGCTGGGTGAAACAGTCACTGAGTTCAACAGGTCTGCGTGTGGTTTCCACTAATCTAATGGCTTCACCTTTGTCCATAAGATTTGTCCAGAAGCTGTTGTGCTGATCTTATGCTATGTTCATCACATATTTCAGTGATGACCGAGTTTCATTTGTAGTTTTGACTTCTTAATTGAAGCATTGACAGTCTCTTGGGACTCTGGTGTACTTTGTGGTAACTTGAAGCGTGAAAACTTAAGTATTTAAGCGGCTTGTGACATGTAAGATAGTCAAAAGCCTATAGAACCAGCAAGTAAATAATGCGCCTCTGTGCAGAGTGCTGTTTGGCCAATTATATAATGTATTGCTTTATGGAAAATGATTACTGGTAATATTTGCTTCATAAGATGTGCATGTGTTATCACTATATAAATGGGCAAATTGAATTAAATTTAAGTTCTAAAAATGCATGCCTTTTTATTTTAAGGGTTGGCTTTCCTGATGTACTTGATCTGAATCAATTTGTTGTTCATGCTGATTCATCTTGTCATTCACCTTCAGCTGATGTGAAAAGTGAAAGGCAGTGTTTAGAAGTGAAATCTGAAAAACTACATCAGTATGTCTTTTTATTAGTCAGGCAAAATTTAAGAATAGTCTAAATCTTTTCAGTGAAACACTGGATAAGTTGGCCATTGTTGACCATTGCACATGTTGAATTTTCTCCTTCACTCTTTCATAGTCAATCAGATCCATTTAGCTCAGCGGTTCTCAACCTTTATAGTGCCGCGACCCTTTTAATTCAATTCCCCATGATGTGGCGACCCCCCAACGGTAAAATTATTTTCGTTCACAATGTAAACTGCTAAAAATAATAATGCTACGACAATAAAAATGTTCGAAATCGTTATTATTTAATTGTCTCCATGTCTATCCTCGAATGACAAGTATAGTAAAACAACTACTGTAGTGCGTCGAACTACCACTGAGGACATTTTGTACAATAGCAAGAAAAGTGACAACCCCATATTTCTGATGGCCTCGGGCGACCCTGGCAAAAATCGTCATTCGACCCCGTGGGGTCGTCTTACACCCTGAGTTGAGAACCGCTGATTTAGCTGAAGTTATGATATAGAATGAGTACATAATAAAAATTGTGATGATGTCTCTCATATTGTTCTTGATTTTATATATCTTAAATGCCAAAAGTAACCAGTAGTGTTTGCCTTCATGTCATAATTAGGAGATCACTCTAGCTCAGTTAATTTTCATAACTGTGAAATTGCTCCATTCAGGTATTGTATTCAGGATATGGAATATTAGCATTATTGCTAAAAATATATTTGTCTTAAATTCTTTAAATTCTATTTATTGAACACAATTTTGCTGCCTCTGAAGGATGTTAATAATGATTTAATATTCTTGTCTGTTTTTCAGGTGAAAGTATTTGTAGCAATGAAGATTGTTCTGCTTCCATTTCATCAGACTCGGCATCCTCGCCTAACGTCTGCAAATCCGGTTCTAAGGTCAACTTTGATACTTCTTTTAATTAATTATCAATAGTAATGTTAACCCCTTAACCGGGCGCCACGAGCGCAACTCGTCCACTGTTATTCTTTGTTATTTGGGCATCCCGAGCGTGACTCGTCCTGTACGTTTCATAGTGGTTCCTAGATTGTGTGCAACGAGTCAGACTCGTCTTATGAATTGCTCTAGTATCTATCCATTCGCTAGATGACACCTGTTTTAAAATAATTTGGCTCTATGGTGCCAGAGAATAGATATTCTTTGGACCGAGAGGTCAAACCTTGGGCTGCGCTGTGTAGGAAATCGCTTTGAGAAAACGACTTGTTTGGGTTAGAATTGATATATCTTTACCAAATGTTGACTGATTTTCAAACTTATTGATTTATTTTGTTCCACTGACATCCCCTACAACTTTGCCGCTTACCCGATTGGGATTACCGCTGAAACTTTTTTTGCTCACGGAGCTTGAAAAATTTGTTAGGAGGGGTTCTATTTTAGGCTGCAGGGTGGACCCTACCTCCAAATTTCTTTACTTTGCAAAGATGACTAGAAAGCAGAGTAAAAGGGCTAAACAGTGGTGTATACCACATCTTCTTGGCTCTTATATAGCCTGAGATATAGCAAATTAAAAAAAAATACAGTTTTCAGTTTTGAAGAACGTTTTTTCCCAAAAATAATTCCTGGTACGTTGACGGCATCTAAAAATTTAATCCTCGGTAAAGGGTTAATTAATATATGTTGTTATAATGCTTTGCTTGTTTCTAAGTTTTCAGTCACTGGAATTTGAATACGAGTATGATTTAATTTCTGAATTCAGTTTATTTCTTACCTATCCTTGTCATAGAAGATATTCAGGTACAGAGAGTAAAGTCCTGTAGAGTTAATGACAATGTTTTGAAGTTGGTTTTTTTAATTAATGCATAAGACCCTTGTTGTGATTTTTGTCGATTGTCTGACATTCATGACACTTCAAGAATATCTATTAGAGAGCTTTTATGTTTTTTTATAACACAAATAAATCTTGCATGTGGTTGATTTCGATACTTAAATTCTGTAGGTCTAATAGATGTGAATCTCTTGTCAAACCTTGTGTTTGATATGTTTTAGGGTCCATTTGAGTATGAACTCTTTTCAATCATGGTGCATTCTGGGAATGCTTCTGGTGGTCATTATTATGCTTATATCAAGTAAGTTTTATCATGTCATAACAAAGTTGATATAAGTCATTATTTATAAGAATAGTGAAGCTACATTTGTACTACAATGCAATGCTGCAGTTGTGCTACAAGCAATTGAAAGGAATGGATTCTATGGTTTCCAAATTTAGCAATATAGGACATGTAACAAACATCACATTCAAATTAAACAAGATATTAATGATTGTGATTTAAGCTATTTGTTTTAATGGATCAATTTAATTCAAATCATCATCACTGAAGACTTGGTCTTGCACAGGTCTATGATACACCACAGAGAGGGTATAGGAGCTTTTACCTACAAATCTAGTGCTTCCCTGCATCTGTATATATATATATTTTTTTAAAATATTTTTTATGCTCTCTCGGTACTTCATTCCCGAAGAACTTGTGAAAAAAGTGTCCGAGACATTAAGAAATTGTGTGGCTAATTATTATAATTATTTTTATTTATATATATATATATAATACATATCACTAAGTACTTGTCAGGTCAGGTCTTTGTCCTCCAGCTGTGTCCAGCTATTGACTTCTCCATGACATCTCTCCAAAGTTCTCTGTCCTTTGCTATTTCTTCCAAAGTCATTCGGTGTCTTCCATCAGTTTTTCCATTGAGATTCAGCCCTGCCATGTTCAGATCCTCTTCCAATTCGTCTACCCATCGTCTTTTCGGTCTTCCTTTAGATCTTCTCCCCTCTGGTTTGTAGTTGAAAATTCGTTTTGGGTTTCTTATTTCTTCCATTCTGAGTATGTGTCCAGTCCATTTCATTCTTCTCTTTCTGATGACTTCCATGATGGTCAGTTGCAGTGTTCTCTCTCTAATTTCTTCGTTTGTTATATGTTCTTTGTCTCCAATCATTAGTATTCTTCTAAGCCATTTATTTTCTGTTGCTATTATTTTTTTCTCCAGTTCTTTTTTTATGGTCCAAGATTCACATCCATAAATTAGTATTGGTGCACATGGCATAAATATTAAAGTTGTCCATGAGTACCAGTTATATATATATATTAGGGTGGTCCTTATTTTAGAAATTTTGAAATGTCTAGGTCTGACCCCCCATATTTGTTCCTTTATATAAGTAGATTATTAATACAAAATTGCAGATCAATATTCAATTGCTAACTGGTCGCTCAAGCGCATCAAAGTATTGCGTAATGTAGGCATTATGTTCTATTATGAAATTATGCTATTTATTGCATCATATGCTAAACAACTTGAAACATTGAAGCAACGATCGTGGTAGTAAGTGATAATTACTTAAAATGAAGGAGCCTGTGTGATACAGTCTAACTATCAATAATTAGGTTTTAAAGATTTTCTCCTATCACAAAGAGAGAAAGGGCGCAGAGGGACCATGGCTTCCGTTGATACTGTACTAGCGGGTAAAGAGAGAAGACGACAAGAAAGAGCTGAGAAAGAAAGCGACATCTGAAGGTACAAGTAGGTGCGGTGGATTTGTTAAACACCTTAGACGCTGACCGTTCTTCATGTTCAGATGATGAATCCTCAAGTAATGAGGGTGGTGCTCAATATTCTCTTCCACAGCATCCCCATGCGCCAGCGTGGGCGACAGCAAATATTAACTCCTCAACTGTCTGCTGTACTGGATCGCAATAAAGTTTCAGATAGATCAGCAGTTTCGTTGTTGCAGAAACTGCTAAAAGTATTGGTTGCGACATTCAAAGTTTGGCTCTTAATAGAAGCACTATACGCCGTCAGAGGCAAGAACATAGACGAGCTGCTTTTTCAAGAATTCATGGAAGCTTCAAACCTGGGGTAAAATTGTTGGTACATTGGGATGGAAAGCTGTTACTGGATCTTTCTGGAAAACAAAAGGTAGATCGCCTGGCTATTCTGATTTCTTTGTTGGGTGGTGGCTCACAGTTGCTGGGGGTACCTCAAATATGTTCAGGCACTGGAAAGGAGCAGGCTCATGCAGTCTTTGCTATGTTGAACAAGTGGAACATATCTGATAGTGTATGTGGCTTATGTTTCGATACAACTAGTTCAAATACTGGACTGAGCAATGGAGCATGTGTTATACTTCAGGAACTGCTTGGTCGTAGTCTGTTGCATCTAGCCTGCAGACATCATATCTTGGAATTGGTTGCTGCCGCGCATTCAATGAAGCCATGAGCGTTACCTTATCTCCAGAAATTCCACTATTTAAGAAATTTAAAGAACTATAGAAGAAAATCGATAAAACTCATTTTCAAGATTATTCGAGTGACATTGAAGTTTTGAGGCCTTATCTGACATAAGGGATGATGTAGTTCAGGAGCTTCAAACTGCATTATCACAACAACAACCACGTGACGACTACAAGGAGCTGATTGAGATAACTTTGATCTTTTTGGGTACTCATGCATGTCGTGGCGTAGTATGGTGACACCTGGTCCCATGCATCTAGCTCGCTGGATGAGCAAAGTGATTTATACCTTCAAGGTATGGATCTTTCGTTCTCAACTTAAACTGGCACAACGTCAATTACATGGTCTTCTGGCCTCTGCATCTTCTATTCTAGAATCTATGTGGTCGCGTGGATAAGAGCTCCTCTTGCAGTGGGCGCACCTATAACGATTTAAATCTACTGAAGTCCTTAGTTGATTACAAGAGAGTTCTGGCGAATTTCCTGCAAAACATCAATGAAACTGGCAGGTCAGCTTTGGTACTTATCTGAGGAGTTGGTCGGCCTCTCTTTATTTGATGACAGAGTTTCTAATGATACAAAGGAGAAAATGGTGATGGCAATGCTATGTACTGATGGTGCCACAGTTCCTTCTAAGCGCGTTAACCTCTTGCTAGATGAAGTTCAAACTAAATCATTGGAAGACTTTACAACTAAGATGACTATGTCACTTTTCACAAAGCTCAACCTACCTTCTGATTTTTTACACACTCCGGTATGTCAATGGCATGACAGGGATGATTACAACTTAGCCTGTAATACTGTTAAGACTCTTCAAGTAACAAATGACCATGCTGAACGAGGGGTTGCATTAGTTCAGGAATTTACTGGTAGCTTGACTAAAGACGAAGAACGGTTGCAGTTTTTACTTCAAGCCATTTCTGATCATCGTAAGAGATATCCTGGGTGCCTAAAGCGAAATTACTGTGGCGATAGTTCAGAAACTGAGTAACAGTAAACTGACTGCGATTTTTGTACATTTCGGTTAACTTTTAAATGTCAATTTATAATAAATGTAATGCCATCTAAAAGAGGACATGTCCGAATTTGACGTTTTTCTTCTTATTAAACACTACATTCTTCTGAGACCTTGAGCGACCTCTTAGAAGTAAAACATTTGTACTAAATTTGGTATGTGTACTTCCTATACCAGATGGAAACGTTTTAGGGGGTCAGACTTGAAAACTCTCGAAAAATATTCTCTTCCGTAGGAATAAGGACCACCCTAATATATATATATATATATATATATATATATATATATATATATATATATATAATAAGGACCACCCTAATATATATATATATATATATATATATATATATATATTATACATATCACTAAGTACTCATGCACATGACATAAATATTAAAGTGTGATAATTTAATAAGTATATAAGCCAAAAATATTTGATCATGATTTAGAATATCGCTCTTGATATTTTTTCTTTTATGCCATGAACTATTTTCAGGTCATTCGAAAGAGACCAGTGGTTTAGTTTCAATGATCAGAATGTATCAGCTGTAAGTTTTCCAACAGCTTTTCTTCCACGTGGATATGAGTATATATGCATTACTTACAGATAATTTGATACTACCTTACTGTAAAGAACATACTCTTTTTACAGCACAGTATCGTCATATTTTGTGTTTAATTTGTTGCTGCTATTCTACAAAGAGTACACTCTGTGCAGCACAATAGTGTTGTGTTTTCATGGATTAGACGCGCTTTTGACACTAATGTGTTCACGTAGTCCTTCCGGATTAGTCACCACAATAACCATAACTTTAATAATAATAATAATAATAATAATAATTATTATTATTATTATTATTATTATATATTCATTTTCAGCAAATTTTATATTTATTTTCTGATGCCCTAGTGGCATTATGATTCAAGTACTTGGAATTTAAATTGAATTTAAATTGGATTTTGAATCATTTCAAGATTTGTGATGAACTCCCTGGTTATCTGCTTAGTTAATTAAAATCTGTTGTTTGTCTCATGCACTTCTGCATTTTATGCTGAGACATCAAATAGTGATGATTGGTCCATGATACTTCCGGATCCTAGACTGAACCGCCTACAATCAGTGCTGAACCAGGCTGCACGTGATCTTCGGCTGTCGCTGGGGTGACCACGTCACTCCTCTCCTTAGAGGTCGACTCCACTGGCTCCGTGTTCCACAGCGCATTATCTCAAGTGCTGTTGGCTTACGTATCAGGCTTTACACGATTCACTCTGTCCCGATTATCTTAACTGTGCTTGTGCGAAGATCGACTGTGATTGAGAGGAGGTGCCCTCTCGGTCCAGTCGGAGAGTGCAGTTGTTGGTCCCTCCCTCATCCAAGACCCCCTAAGTTTGGGGAAAGATCATTCGTGCGGGAATCTCGCCTGTGGAAGAACTCTCTTCCAGACAATGTGACTGGAGCAGACTCAGCTGGACTATTCATTAGAAATTTGAAGATACATTTATTTAATATTGGATATGAACTGTGTTAAGCGCTCTTGTTGTAGGCCTTAGCCTTGTCTACTGCGCTATATAAATTGTCAATAAATAAATGAGACAGAATAATGACGTGAAATCCAAATCAATTCAGACTAAGTTGTGTGTTTGGGAATTAACCAATTTCTTGTGTTTTTCCCAAGTATACTGTATGTACTTGTTTTTGACATTTTAGATAACCTATGACGATATAAAGAAGACTTATGGTGGTTCATCTTCTGTTCATGGACACTATTCTTCAAGTTTTGCCAGGTTTGACATTGAACAGTTTAATGTGAATAAACATAAATTAAATTTATAATTTAGTTTGCTCAGTAGACTAAGTGTTAATTCTGAATTCAGACACTTATTCACTTGGAATTGGTTCTTTGCTCTGTTTGCTTGGCTAGGCAATGCAGTTATTTTTCTCTTCATGTTTCTGTTTCTGCCTGGTTTTTGCACTAAATGGATTGTTTTGATTAAATAAGATAAAATAAGACGATGTTTGTTTGACTCAAACACCTTTAGTTTTTTGGCTCAGCTGTATACATTTACATGTATATATTTTTTTAAAATTATATATATATATATATATATATATATATATATGATTATATGTTTTATATAGTAATATCAACTGAATTACAAATAAGAAAATATTATTTTTGATGTTAAAGTTTTATATCTGTCAACAATTTTCTGATATTAATTGCTTGAATATTTTGAATATTATAGTTCAACCAATGCCTACATGCTTATGTATCGTCATCATCGACAAAGAGCGAAAATGCCAGTATGTACATAATTCTATGTATTTCATAGGCATTGAAACCTATTCTTGTATCTGAGAGTTAAACTTTAGGTGAGATTTAATGAAGTTCTTGAGCTTCAATTCAATTATTATTATTATTATTATTAAGACAATTTATAGAGCGCAGTAAGCATAGTGAAGACTAAAGTCAAAAGCGCTTAACAATGAACATTATAAGATATATTAAACATATGCGTCTTAAGGCACTTAATAAACAAATCAGGGAGGTCACAATTGTCACGTTCTTGGCAGAGAGTTCCACAGACTCGGATTGCCCTCGGAATGATCTGTCACGAAGACAGCCGTCTTGGACGGAGGAGAACCACCAATTGACGACAGTTGCTTGAGCGAAGCCGCGATCGCCGATCGACCGCCGTAGACTTGATGACCAGGCCCGATGTCATATTAAATTGTTTAATTAATTTATTTATTTATTTATTAGTTAAAATTATCAACCAGAGCAATTTGTTCCTGATTCTTCTAAAATCACAATCACATTCTATGCCCACACTTTGTTATTGGTTAGTATTATAAAGAAAGTTTGTGTAAATGTAAATTTTACTCTGGTTGCCCATTATACCACATTTCTTTCTGGCTAAATTGTTGAATACATGTATCATACTTTTGCAGCCAAATTTTCTTTACTCTGGAGAATTAAAGAGTTAAAAGTGTAGGACTTACTTGCATACATACATTGACTATTTATATTGTGCATATTCAATAAATGTTTACAAGCACATTACATTGTCAATAATAAACATAGTTTTAGAAAGTGAGTCTTCGACTGCATGCGGAAAAAGCAACAGGCGCTTTTTCTATTTCTCAAGCATTCTCTCATATTCAGTCCTGGATGGATTCAAACAAATTGCTTTTAAACCCGGCCAAAACTAAATTTTTACTTTTAGGCACAAAGCCCCAGCTCAAGAAATTTGATTCTATAAACTCTATTAAACTTGGTGATTCAACTATTCCTGTAAGTAGTTCTGCACGGGATCTAGGAGTAATTTTTGATTCCACACTTTCTTTCTCAACTCACACAAATAGCATTTGTAAAGTAGCTCACTACCACCTTCGTGATTTGTATCGTATTAGGAAATTTCTGAATAAACCTGCATTAATGCTTTTGGCAAATGCCTTAGTGTCCAGTCGTCTTGATTATTGCAACTCCCTTCTTTTGGCATTTCTAAATCAAACCTGGCTAAACTCCAATGAGTTCAAAATTCATTGGCTCGGGTAGTTTCAAAAACCCCAAAACGTGAGCACATAACCCCAGTCCGTAAGGGTCTTCACTGGCTTCCAATTAAAGAAAGGATAGACTTTAAAATCTGCCTTCAGGTATACAAAACACTTTACTACAAGGAACCCAGTTACCTTCTTTCAAAACTTTCTGTACAAGCAAACAAATACTCGACCAGATCCTTGTCTGCAATAGTTCTCTCCATCCCCCATACTCGGACAGTTCTTGGTTCTCGTGCTTTCTCAGTGGCTGCCCCAAAACTCTGGAACTCATTGCCTCAGCATGTTCGCATTGCAAATTCATTACAAATTTTTAGAGCAAGATTAAAAACCCATCTTTTTGACCGGGCTTATCCACCATAGACTGTCACCCGTTTGTCCGGCCGGATACCCTGGATTTGACCTGGATCTTTAGTGGTTTGGATTTGGAGTGCCATCGGTTGATGCTCCTGTGCATTATGAAAGTGGCGCTATAGAAGTTTAAGATTAGATTAGATTAGATTAGGTTCTGTAGCTTAACATAGACCTATCTATGGAATGTTTTAGTCCAGAACTTTTGCATTGTTTATATTTGAATTTGGGCTTTTATTATAACTCATATATTATTTAATACCTGTTTGTATCTAGTATGGTACATAAGTAAGGGCAAATGTCTTCTGTATCCTAATCTGAGCGTTCACCCCAGTATGGTTTCAGCCATAGTACATACTTGCATGATTAATGCAAGAACCATTTTAATTTTCATTCTCGTGCTGAATGGGCAGCCACTATGAAGCAAGAATACTGGTAATTTATGTTGTATTTATTCATATAGATATGCTGAACATAATTTTCTTCACTTATCATTTTGATAACAATAGTGGAACACACTATTTGGCTGAATACAGATCAAAAATGACTATAACTGTATGGTTGAAAAAAATATGCCCAAAATGTCATAAGTTTCAAGCAGGAGTTTTCCATGATAACCATTTGAGTTGACTTGGATCAATATTTTCTTTTCTGCTTTTCAGTCATATTTGATGATTTTTTAATGGTGTAGCATTTGACTGTTTCTGATGTTACTCGCAACATATCCTCTACATACTGTAGATACAAACCAGACATGGGAGAGAGTCGGTTTTGTTATAGTCAGTTGCTGTAATGCAGGTTGTATAATTTGAGTTATTCTTTACAGAATTCATGCAGATTGATCAGTTTCCTCTCCACCTTCAACATGAACTGCAGAAGATGAAGGATAAAGAAGACTGTGAACGACGTCAACAGGAAAAGGAGCGCAACACGTGCAGAGTTTGTCATTTGCTTTATTTGAAATTTTTTAGGCTGTTTTTGTTGCATGCTAAATAATGCAATTTGCTAAACTGTATTACAATGTATAGTATCTTCTATCTTTGCTGTGTAGCATATATTAGTTTTCAGTTTTTTTAATCAAACTATGTTTGTATTGTTTGAGGCTGAAAATCAGATCTTTATAGTATAGGTTTAGCACTTTTTACCTAGTGTGTTGGGTGACTGTGGATATGACCACTTTAACCCTTTAAGTGACAGAGTGCCCAAACACTGCCCATACCCAGTGGCGTAGCGAGGGTATCCGGCGCCCCAGGGTGAAACCATACTGACGGCGCCCCTCTAAAAAAATTCAACTTAAAAAAAGGTAATTGCCACTTAGCGGTGCAAACTACCCGTGTTATGCCTTTTTCCATCCTGACCCAAAACTCGATTTTGGCCCACCCACCTCGGCGCCTGGGGGCATATACCCCTGCTCCCCTAGCTACACCACTGCCCATACCCGTGACGCCCCAAAGCGTCCAAATGTGCCCATACCCATTATGTCCTAATGTGCCCATAAGCATTACCTTTGCTTTTAATGTCTTATCTCGCTTAATATAACTTCTATGGAGTTCCCTGTGGAGGTTTACATGTAGGAGGGTTATCCCTCAAGATTCCCACAATTACCCGGCCAAAAATCCAAATATATACAAATTTGTCTCATTAAGTTAGGGTATTTAAATTTGCCACATGTGTAAACAGCAATTCAGGTGAAAGCATTTAAACCAATCTTGTAAGGCAAATGTAATGTCCACATTCTAACAATCATATTTATTATAAGAGATAAGAGACAGACGAAACCCGGAATCCCTATGGGTATTTAAAACGATGATGTCATAAGCTCAAAAATAGAGACCATTTTAAATCGGCTCTTTTTAATTCATTACTTGCCTAAACAACCAGTATATTTGAAGGAATTAAACCCTACTCAGAAACATCAAATACCTTAAGTAGAACTTACAAAAATGAGAAAAGACTTCACTTACCTCATGTAGCTCCTTCTTCTATGGAGCCAGATTCCTTGTAACTTCGAAATGTTGAAACAAAAGAAGGATGCCCGATAAGAAAAAGGGTATATCTGCGCTAAATATCTGATTTACAAAATTTGTGATATATTTTGTTCCAATTACATTCCCCTACTCCTTTACCATTCACCAAAGATTGCTTATCCTTCAAAAATTTTAGCTGTAGAACTTTAAAGAAACATTCTTGATTTTTGAGAGGGCTGTTTTAAGCCAGGGAGTGGACCCCTCACAAATTCTCTATATTTTTGCATGGATGGTTAGAAAGAGGAATAAATTGCAGGAGAATGGTGTATACCTCATTTTAGCTTTTACATAGCCTGAGATACAGCATTTATTAAGAAATATGCAACCTCTGTCGATATAAACTTTATCCGACCAAGGGTACCAGGATTACAAAGCTATTTCTCTGCCAAATGTGATCCGATTTTCAAAATAAATTTTTGTATTGTTTTGTTCCAAATACATTTCCCTACATCTTTGCCACTAACCAAAGATATGTCACCACTCAAAAATTTTAACTGCAGAGCTTTGGAAAAAAAGTTTTTGAAAAAAATATTTGAGGGGCCTGCTTTAGGCCGGATAGTGGACCCTCATCTCAAATTTTTAAATTTTTGCATGGATGGCAAGAAAGAGGAGTAAAATGCATGACAATGGTGTTATCTTTTTAGCCTTCAAAGAACCTGAGCAATTGCAAGTTTTAAAAAAATCCACTATTATGTGAAAATACGCAAAAACACTGGTACTCAGGGACTTTTCTACAAAAATTCTCTGGTTGTCAGGGACTTTTCTGTTTGGGGGACCTAGGAGTTAAAGAGTTAAACACAATTTAGTTTGGCATCTGTTCAAAGTATTATTTAAGGGACTATAAGCCAAGTCTGCTGCAGTGAATTATGCTCATGCTGTTTCTACTATTCTATTATTTGTTATTATTTTGGTTTAATGCAAATGAGGAGCAATTATAATCACTTGATTATGAATTAAAGGCTAATAATAAGCCTATTCCATAATAATATTGCACATGAATAGTGATAGTTACATGATGAATGTGACAAGGGGGGGTTAAGCCTGTCCTTAATCTAATGTCATAATTTATAGAAAGTGAAAATCTTAAAAGAAAGTGAAAACCTAACTGCTATATGGTTTCTTCCAAGTGACATCTTTCCAAATGACACCTACAGTGTGTCTCAATTTAATATACATAATTACTTTGACTGGTTTATCTGTTCTGTAGTGTTATGTCACATAAATTAAAATTCTCTGCAGATGTGAAGTAATTTGTTTAGACAATGATGACAGTTGAATTACTGAGTATTTATTGACAATTTTTTCAGATTAAGTTATTTGTCTTTCATCCAGTGGAAGAAAAATATCTGGAGTCATCATTAGCAGTTCCTATGAATAAAACATTAGCAGAGGCTACTGAAATTGCTTGGAAAGTAAGCACTCTGGTTATTATCAAGTTATGTGCTACCAGGGATATATACTTGCTTGTTTATTATTATTATTATTATTATTATTATTATTATTATTATTATTATTAATGATACAAATTGTATAGTGCCATCATCATGGTAAAGTGAAGGGCACTTTAACTAACAAATACTTACTAAATGTTAGTCCTGTTAATTTTGTGCCATAAATATTAATTATTTTTGAGTGCTTTGATCTTTTTCTTCTTTGCATTGATTTTATGATGACGATTGCAAACTGTTGCTTACTATGATGATGTAAATGTGTTGCTTCAATTTTAGTTATTTGAACTTAAAGATAAAGTTCCTTTGGACTGTGTTCGTTTGGTCAAATATGACGCTCACAGGATTACATTGATAGATCATTTGATGGTGAAGAAGAAACGCCTATTCATCGGTTCTCGGAGGTGTAAAATTTTTCTATGGGTTTGACCTACTACTGGAGATCAAGAAATCGGACCAGTCATTTTACGCAATACAAGTCAGGTGATTTTATTTTTGGGCTTATAGCTGTTGTGATTGTGCACATTAAGTTGTTTTTTTCTGTAGTCACACATTTAATAAACATGTTATTACTGTGCAAGATTAGATGTTATTCTTTTTGCATTTGTTTATGTTCTGCAGGAATAAGTATTAAGGTGTTTGTTGTGGATCTCACGAGTGAAACATTTAGTCTTCCAGTTAGAATACGGGCATCTTTGGCTCAGACGGTCGGTGACCTCAAGAAGCTTCTAGCAGATGAGCTGAGTGTCTCCGCTGACCGTCTTCGTTGTGTACTTCAGACTCACTCTGAACTGAAGCAACTCAATGATCCAGGACGACTTCTCAAGATGGAAGAATTTACTAAAAGCAACAAGGTAACTTTATCTTAGACAGAGGCTGCTGTTGAGATTTTATATATATGGCTTATTGTTGTTTTTTTTGTGTACAGATGTAGTTTCATATTCCTATCCATATTTTATGCTTTTATGAAGATATTAATTGAAAATTTAAGGTATTTTAACTTTGTAGATGACTTGTGTTTGGACATTCAATTAATTTTTGCATATAATGCATGTATTACATATTTTTGTGCAATTGGCAGAATATTTCTTGTTGATTTGCAATGGTGTAACAATGCACAACTGTCTGTCTGTTTTTTATATATCATTGATATGATCTGATGCTACAAGTTTAGATGAAAGATGCAATGATATTTATTAGCAGCGATGCAGTTGAGTGTTAAACATGTTTTTCCAGTAATTTTCATTGAATGTCGTAATATGAAAAGTCAAATGACTCTCTTGCTGTTTTGTGTTTTTGTTAATGCTGAATATAATGTCCAAATGATGCATTGAAATAACCTGCCAATATCCAAAGCAGATTGCTTAATATTCAGACAACGTACCCTAAAAACATGTTTGAATAAATAATTGATTATAACCAAATGAAATAACCAAGGATAGAATTGTCTATAACAGAATAATAAAACCAAAATTGATTAATATTTTAATGTCCTAGTTAAGAATGAAATGATTTTATTATTATTATTATTAATTCTGACAATTTCATATAGCATAATGCATAGCTTAAGGCTAAAGTCAAGAGCTGTGTAAAGTGTCCCTAATAGGAGATGTTAAATAAATGTGTTTTTAAGGTTCCTAGTGAACAGTTCAGGAGATGTCACCTAGTCACATCCGCCGCAGTGAGTTCCAAAGCAAAGGGTTGCCTCGAAACAGACCGATCCCCAAATTTTGCTGTCATAGACGGGGTGGAACCACCAATTGAGAACGGCTGCTTGATCGAGCTGCGGCGCCGATCAGACGACTTGGGCTTACAGACCAGAGCCGTTAAGTACTCGGGCAGAAAGGGTCATTTAACGTCCTAAATGTAAACCAGCAACGTTTAAAGGCTATATGCTCTGGAATCGGAGCCAGTGAAGTTTGTCTCGTAATAGCGGTGTCACATGCTCATTCCACCTAGCGCCAAGATCAGACGAGCTGAAACATTTAGCACCATCTGAAGACGGTTTAGCTGGCTGACAGGAAGTCCGAGTAAGATACTGTTACAATAATCCACGCCGTGATAGAATGAGGATCGAACCAGTTTAATCACGTCCGGTAATGGCAAATGGTAATGGTATTGTTGCTATGATTTACTGATTTTGTTAACAAATGGAGATTTCCTAAAGAAGACTTGGCATTGTGGTCTTCTTGTGAGAAATTGTTAAATCTTGCATTATAATCACAATAATCGAGTTCAAAATGATGACAAAAATTCCAATTAAATTTGAATATAATGATAATTATACTGAAAAAGACAACAGAATGACCTGTACTGGAACTTTGGCACAACAAACTTCGTGACAGAGCATAGATATTGATAGTGTAAAGTCGTCTCTGCCAATTTGTTCACTGGTCACATTGTCCTTGAGGGTATTTATTCACTAAACAAGGAGTTGAGTCTATTTTAGCTACAAAGGAATTCAGCTTATTGCACTCTTTTTTTTGTCCAGCCATGAAAAGCTAAGGTGTTAATCCCTCTCAATTTTGCCACAATATCTCTGTTTAGAGTAAAAGATCTGCAATTCATCAGTTGCAGTAACATTTATTTGAACCTAAAACAATAAACAGGTACCGGTACTTAGAAATCTGATCACGAGTTATATGCACAATGGTTGTGTTGTGTCAACTGCCATTTTTGTGATGTTATTATTTATACACTGTGCTATCACTTTGATGTGCTATGTTGATGACCACATACATTATAAACTTTTGTTTTGGAAGACACACCTATTGCTTTATAATGATTATTAATATTCACATTATAGAGAATCTGGACTTCTCTTTTGGAATGAGAACTTGTAAACTTGTAACTTTTGAAGTGTTGTAAATAGATTTTAAAGCGTGAATGCTTTTGTTTAATATTTTCTGTGGGTTTTGGTAGATGTTTGTTGAGACATCCGGTGTTGAAGCTGAAGTGGAATTTCGAAACTCAAGGCTTTTTGAAGTTTTAGATCGTTGTGAGAATACAATTCGAATCCACATTCAGTTACCACTCAGCTTAAATGGTAGTATTTCCCAAAACTTGTTAAGATGTGCTGTTCTGCATCACTCTGTTGGTTTGCAGCTAAATATTAATACTTAATTCTGGTTTTAACAGATATTTTATTGCTTTGTTTGCTTACAGTTATAGTTGCACTTTTAGATATTCTTAGTTATGGTACATTGATAGTTATGTGCTTGATTTTACCATGTCATCTTACAAATAGCCTTAAGGATTTAATTTGATAATGAGCAGGATTTTTATTGATTTTAAATAGATCCAGATTGCACATCAGTGGACTCTTTGGAGATGGTCGAGCCAAATTCTTTCACACCTTCGTCACTTGATGGATCATCTTTGAAGACTGCTTCTGAATGTCAAAATTCAGGTGTTGTTGGGGAAACTGCCAGTAATGAAGCGCCTTACCTGCCACCGTGCCCTGATGCCCGGATTAATGAGGCGGTCAACTGCAATTCTAATGCCATAGTGAGAGCTGCTGATATCACTTCTTCAAATACAGACTTTTCCAGCGATTCCTTCGATCTTAATGTTGCTCCTGTGATCAGTGCGGCATCACAGGATCTGTTTTTGATGCAAGGACTAGTACTGTTTGTAATTTGCCCACTGAACAGAGCTCAGATGAAGGTTTTGACTCACAGAATGGGGCTAACAGTTGGGACATGGACAGAGGAGACTGCATAAACAGCATAATTTCTAAAGATGATGAGTGCAGGAGCTACTTCAAAGCTGTGTTACAAGTTGATGCAGACACAAAGCAGCGCAGTGAGTGTTTAATTTAATCTTCATTTTATCATAGTGTTGCCAGAGTTACATCTGTGTGTAGAATTAATAGCCAACTGATAATACTGAGCTGTTCGCATTGTGTGATGTTGAGTGGAATTGATGTTGACTGGAGCAGGGTCTGTGAGGATCTGGGGTTAGTTTGGCTGTGCAATGTTATTAGGATGCCTTGAGGCATTGCAAAGATATCTTCCCAGCAGCAATTGTTGTGAAACTGTTACAGTAATGTAGAGATCTGCTGTGGTGGTCTTGCAAATTTATCAGCTTTTGATAATTTGAAGGTGCATTACTATGCAATAATGTATTTAATTAATTGCCTGTATTGTATTGCTTTCACCACTTTGACTGCAGCGATACAGCACGCACAACTGACGCCATCTTACTAACTTTATCACACTTAGGACTGCTATGGATAGGGACATTTGGAGATCTATCGTCAGTGGGATGGCCATGCATGCATAAGCATTGCCAGGGTATAAATGATGATGATGGTGATTTTATTGCTTTAGGAAGTCTCTCAGAACATGGCTGCAGTCACATACATTATAAATTAGATGTTCACCGACTTGTGTTTGCTTTTAACTTTATTTCCCCAAAAATAATTTTTCTGGGCTTTTTGAAGCAAGTTGAATTTATGCATCAGTTCAAAATTGTATAAAATCTTGCAGTTTTTTAACGGACTTACATTTGCAGGATTTGTTATAGAAAGTAACTGGTTAGACAGAAGTATTAAATAATATCTTAAACATTATAGTTGCATTATTTGCACTCTTTTTGGATTGCATAAGCAAAGGAATGCTGAAATAATAGACCTGTACTTGAATTTGTCAAAATATTGTTTAGGTTTATCAGTGGTACTTGACAAACGAATAACTCTTGAATCTTTAAAAGCTTGTCTAGAATCCTATGTTGGAACAACTGCAGACAACTTTGAGGTGGAATATTTTAGCATTTATTATGTTTTGATGTTGACCTGTTATATAATTATTCTGCTAATTGAATTAGTAAGATTTTCTTATATATGTAGATAGAAGAATCTTAGATTATAACAGTAATTGAGAGCTACATTAACCTGTGCTGCAAGAATCATTTTAAAATCACACATTGGGTTACTCATATACAATGTTATTTAACTTTTCAGTATTTTCAATTTTCAGGTTATCTGTGGGTGCTGTAACTTTCTACCCTAGTAATACTAGTTATTGTTCTAAGGTAAATGTAAAATAATGGTTACTTTTTAAAACTCAACGCATTATGTGAGAGCTATACGGTTAGCACAGTCAGTTTCCTTGGTATTGGCCAAATGAGGGTAATGGTAGCTACCAGACTTTCCCTGTTGCCTTTCATTCCACCAAGTAAGCACCCATTGTACTGCTTAACAGCTGTGTATTGTCCAGGTGAGCACCTTCAGCAAATAGACCACAGAGTTTTTGCAATAGCTGAGGTTTGAACCCTGGACCTCATGACTGCAGGTTGACTCATTGACTGTTATTATTATTTTTTTTTTTTATTGGCAAACTGAAAAGGCCTCTGGCCTATTATTGGTGCCAAACAACCAGCTCATTATTGACCAATTACTAATGATTGATTTGTTGAAGTCTCTTTGTTCATTACTGATTTTAGCATATTGTCAAATGAATCAGACAAATGCTATCGCATCAGCTTCTCTAATTATTATTATTATTAATCTCTAATTATTATTATTAATCTAAGTACTAGTAAAATGAATTTGGCATTCCTTTCTATATAAATCTGTTAATTGGTACATGAAATGAAATAACCTAGCATTGCGGTATTAATAAAAATATTTAGTATTATGTGACGTCACATTTCTGGACCCCCCTCTCGTCGTCGTCACACATCATCACAAATGTGTCACAAATGGTTGAACGCCCTCCTCTAAGTGCATTACGTCATTTATGGATGGCTCCTGACCTAGCTATCTACTGTACATGTATCCTAAAATTTTGAGGCAATCTGTTATCCTCTTTTGACATTCAAAACATCGTTTGCTGTTGTATATAATTAAGAATTCAATAGGTTAGACCTCAGAGCAGAATTAAAGTACTTTTTGGTAACTACTACTTTGAGAACTAAATTAGTTGTGAGTTCAGTGCTGGTGGCTTTTGCAGCTGTTGCACTGAAAGTGGCTCTAGGTTTATTGTGTTTTGAATTGGAAGGTGTTTAATCTAACTGGCAGTGGAGAAGAAATTGAAATGAAGCGATTGAATGAGTCCCTAAACATATACGAAGATGATTGCCAAGTATGCTCCTTTGCTAACACCAATTATCATAATGTACGATTTTTAATGCGAAAAGTTTTGTATAACTTAATTGCAAAAATATTTTATGAGTAAAGTTTGGTCATACCTATTCTGTTGAGAATTCAAAGCTTTGTCTCTTGTTTATTTTAACTTAATTTTTCACTCTCATACCATCTGGCCTTCTGCAAGATATGCTATGCAGTGCTGTTTTTCTAAGTTGCCTTCTGTATCAGTTGTTTCAAGTAGACTGTGTTGACTGATTGTTTTGCCTAATATTACTTGTTTATTATTATATTGAAGTCAATTAAAGTGTGAAAATCACTTCTAGGTCATTTAATGTTTTTAGAGAGAATATAAGAAGTTAAAGAATATTTGTTTAAATTGAAATCATGATTTTTAATGTCTACAGTGTCTATTTACCAACCAGAACTTTGTATATTTATTATGATGAATCAAAGACTAAAGATCCAATGTTATTATTGTCATAGTTATTAAAAAGGTTCATCTGTCAAATACTTGTGATAGATTAAGTTTCAAGTATTCATATGTTGGGTTGCTGTTAGTGTTTGAACTGAAAATTGCCTGAAATTGTCAAGGTTTAGCACTTGAAAATAGCTTATAAAAAGTGAATTGTGCTATTTTAACTGACTTAATTTCTTGATCACTGACTTAGTGTCTTATGTAATCATAATCCTCTAAGTTGCCTATTACTCTTTCGATCAATGAAGATAAACTCAATTCAAGCAACGATGGATTTATTGAACTTTTAAATTTAAATTAGTAAACTATTGGCTAAATATTTGCTTTGCTCTGCTTCTGTTGTACTGTGCATACACCAACCGACACAATGCAATATTCAGCTGATTATTATTTGGAGTGATCCTGAAAGTTTTCAAAAGACGTGCAGTTGTGGGAACCTGTGGAATTTCTATGTTGTTAAATAATCAAACCCGATGTTGCTTATGTTTTATTGTATTTAAAAACAAACAAGTCTGTAATTACTGTTGTATATGTAGTTATATTACCTGCCTGGCAGAGTGGTGATTGATTGAAATAGATTCATAACACTGATTAAAGTTGATTGAATGTTACATTGTGTGTTGTAATCCTGTTTTTGTAGTTTAAAGTGAAATTAGGTCAATGCCATTACAGAAAGGCGAGCATCGTGTAAAAATTCATCAGTTCGTCCTAAATGACCCGAGGTAAAAAAATTAAAATTTGTAACTTCTCTATTAAATCTATGATAAATCTGACAGGAAACTATGAATGGCTGTTTTGGGTCTATATCAATATATTGCAAATTTAAAGAAGGTTTATGAAAAACGTAGTTTTCTTGGTGAAAGCCAACATGTTGGTGTGTAGAAGTGTTATTCTAAGTATTGAAGAAATATAATTGCTACATATGAAATATTTTCATAATAAAAATTATCTAAGTTAACAGTTCTGGAGCATTTGGTGTCTGGGGCCATTTTATGTCTTACTTTTTACTGGTATGACAACTGGGTACCGCGATTGGGCCACGGACAACTGGGCCCGGCATTTGGGTAACAGGACATCTGGAGTGCGGACACATCTCGGCCCGCACCATCGAACTGGACTCAATAATAGCTGAGGTTCGTTGTATAACTTCGGGCGGTCTTCTTTAAGCCCTGTCATCAGCTACAAATTGAGTACAAATTTTAATGGAAGTGCTATTTCTTTGATCGTAAATGCAAAGTATAGTTACTACAGGAGTACAGGCTTATATGGACGTAAGAAGAACTGAGGCTTAGCTGTATCCCAGTAGCTGTGAATAACTGCGGGAAGTCTTCAAGCCCTGTCGCCGGTGTCAAATTGGGTGCAATTCTTTGAACTCACAGGCATTTATGATTTTTAAGCATAAAACCAGTATACAAGAATAGTTGTTGCTATTCTGGATTTTGATAGCACAACCAGAAGCACCATTCTCTCTTTCCCTATTATACGGGGCCGAGATGTCCAGGGCCCAGATGTCCCGTTACCCAAATGCCGGGCCCAGTTGTCCGGGGCCCAATTGGCGGTACCCAGTTGTCCTGATCCGCTTTTTACACACACTCCAATTTTATGAATTAAATAGTATATTTGATTATTTGCATGAATTATATTTATTATAGTATTATAATATATTATATTATAAAATTATAATATATATAAATCATTATTATTATGTATTTATCTTGAAGACCTTTTTGAACCTCTGAATTCTAACTTGTGGGCCCCAATGGTCTGCAGCAGACAAGGTGTTTAGAATTACTAGTATAAAGGAATAAAAATTTATTTCGATCACTTCTTATGTACTACCTAATTTAATAAGCTTGTCATATTTTTTAGCTTTTTGCTGTTGGGTTAGTTGTTTTTTTAACTTTTGACCAGCCAATTAAATTCTGACTGAAGTAGTAATATCAAAAGGAATGACCATCCTGCAGGCAAAGATGTCCTTGCTTAAGGAACTGAAGTTGAAGCACATCATGGATGATCTGCCTCCTGTTGAAAGGTCAGATTTCATACTTAGTATTGTGGATGGATATCTAGCATGATCCACCTCTTGAATGTCATTTTAATGGGATTATATATATATATATATATATATATATATATATTAATGGGATTTTATATATATATATATATATATATATATATATATATATATATATATATATATATATATCAATCAGTGGTTCCCAACCTTTTATAGTTCCTGTCCCACTTAAGCATCTGCAAAATCCTAATGCCACCCCACCCCCCAAGTATTTATGATTCCTATTGTTCAACAAGTGAGCTCCTATATACGTGACAGAAGTCTAAGAGGCCCCTAATTGTATTAAACAATCTTCCAAAAGACAAAGACATGCAGCCATTAAACTTGATTACAGAGAAAAAAGAAAGAACTAAGGGCGGTTTAAAAGTCACTAAAAATTGTCAAAAATAATAATAAGAGGTGAGATAACAAAAAGCAATAAAGAAACAAAACATATAAAAAGGAACTAAAATGCATAAATATCAAGTAATTTTAATGACTGATTTTTTTGTTTATTACCTAATACAAAAATTTAGAAAACAAGGTGTCGTTTTAATGTTCGTGAAGAAAGTTATTCAAACTAATAGTAGTCACAGTTTCTCTTTAAAATAGAGTTAATAGACTAATTGAGCAAAGAGTACTTGACAAATTCAAAAAAGTAGTTTGAACTCACAGCAAGATAAATAAAGTAATGATAGTCACCTAGTGAGATCCTTTGTGCTTGATGCAAGCTGCAGAGAGATTTTATATCAGGCACCAATTTAGACAGTTTCAGTCTCCTCGTTAAGTTATATCCAGTAAATTTCTTCTCTTCGATAGCAAGTAATTTGCAGGGCCTTGTGCAGCTAAATCCTCTATTTCCCTCTCACTGACCTTGGCTTTGACCTAATTGTCTTTCAAGTTTTTGCATTATAAAGTGAAGCTTTGTGGACTGCATTCATATATCTATAACCTGCACCCATTGTCCTGGTACGCATAGATTATTGTACTAGTGTATTACTCGGCCTCCCAGAGAGACAGCAAACCGCCTCCAATCGGTAGTCAACGTTTCAGCGCGATTAATTTACCGAGTCAGGTGGAAACGAACATATGACACCGCTACTTGCGATCACCTCCACTGGCTACGGATCCCTGAACGGATTGTTTTCAAACGATGTGTGCTGTCTCACAAGGCCTTGCATGACCTGGACTGCCCGGGATATATATATCGAACTGGTGTGCCGAACTTCCAGTAACTGACAGGCGGATGGACCTAAGATCTAGTCACCGAATTCAGCTAGTTGCCCCCTCCATCCAAGACGAGCTAAATTTGGGGACAGATCTGTCTCAGGGGAATCCTTTGCTTTGGAACGCCCTCCCGAGGAAATAACCAGGAGACCACCTAAGATCGGTTCGCACACAAACTAAAAACGCACCTATTTGGAATCTCATAAGATGTCTCGGTAAAGCGCTCTTGACTATGGCCTTCGCCAGGCAGATAGCGCTATATAAGTGTTGCATAAAAATAATAATTGTGAAATAGTGTAGAATTATGTATTACCTGCAGGTTAACTGAACAAGAATGTGATATTTGTGTCATTATTTGTGTTTAAAAATGAATGATTTTCAATTTGTAGGTGTCGTTTCTGGCCCGAAAATGCTGGAAGAATCCGGGAACGTCTACAGTAACTCGCAGACCTTTGACGGTCAGGGCGTCTGCCTTATGCAAACATGGATCTCCTGTTTGAGATCCTGGATGGTTGGTAAAATCTTATTGTAACACACTTTCGATTACAAAAGTTACCTCCAAGTTTAATATGCGAGGAGGCCTGGTCCATCATCCTGACTGCTTGAGTATGGCTGGTTATCTGAAGGCTGCCCATGATCCACCTCTTGAATGTCATTATAATGGGATTATATATATATTGTCTATAATCATCATCATCATGCTCCTCTGTCCACCCCACGCTGAGCGATTACATGAACCAACTGTCTTCTTTAAGTCCTCTCTTGAGCTTTCCTGTAGGCATCCGGAATAGTTGTTTCGGTCCAGTATGCGATTTTTCATCCACTTTGTTCTTAGTCTGCCCTCTCCCTCCTGTTGCCCTCTACCATCCCTGGCATGATTGTCTTCTCCAGTGTATCATCGTGTTTAACTGTGTGACCAAAGTAGTATTGTAGCTTCCTCTTCTTTACTGCCACCAATAGACTTCTTTTTGTTTTGGTCTGTTCCATTACCTGTATACATTTGTTACTCTGTCTGTATAGCAGATTCCCAGCACTTTTCTCAAGCATTTTGTGCGTTTCATATTGTATGTAATGCAAACAGTTTCTTCTAAATTTAACCTTTTAATGAAAATTTTGTCTTAGATATTGACTAATTTTAATTTTTATGAGACAGGTGCCATTAAAACTTAAATGGGATAGATAATCAGGCCCAGAATTTGGATTCTGTATATCCAGACTCATCCTGTCATGGTAAACAAGTTGAGTTTTTGAGCAATAGATGTTTTGACTATTGTTAAGCAAGCAGGTTTCTATTTAACAGTGTTGGCATGCTTGTAGTGCCTGTCCTAATGAACTGGCTAAGGTAATTAGTGAAGTGCTAAACTATACACATATATTTTATTTTGACAAAAAGATATTACATGTTGACTTTATAATCAGCATTGTATCTTATAAGGTCAGGTTAAAGAATATGGATGCCTTAAGGATTAAGGATGCCTTGAGACAAGTTACATGTCCCTGGTCCTGGTCTGGCCTTGAGGTTGAGTCCTTGGTCTGGTCCTGGCCATGAGGTTGAGTCCTTGTTAACATCCCTGGATATGGTAAGCAGCATAGGTATTATATTTTAAGCTTGGAACAAATCCAAAGGGATTTTGCATTTTCTAAAGTCAAGTAAACAATTTGGCATAGTTGCTATGATTCTGAAAGGAGGAACTGAAGTAAATAAAGTCATAAATACAAGGCTGTAAGTGATATTATAATTGCCTACCATGGGCAACTAGTGAGGACTCATGCTTGTGCATTGTTTTGACTATTGTTAAGCAAGCAGGTTTCTATTTAACAGTGTTGGCATGCTTGTTTCAGCACCTGATCAGTTGCGTGTAATGTCTGAAGACCAGTTGTCTGTCTCACGTGAGCGATGGTGGCCTTCAAAATATGAACTTGGGAACATAACTGAAATAATAGTTGATGAAGATTCATCTTTTGATCCTAATTAAAAAGGTCAGTTTTAGTTATTTTCAGATATTGCAAAAACTTATTATTCTTTGATGATTCCTGCAGATAGTAAAGAATCACGAGCACTGGTTATGAAGACTGAAGACTGAAAGAAAGTTGAACAGTAAAGAAAAATCATCATGGGTCTCTACTGTTATAGGAGAAGAAATGGACTGAATTAATGAGACCATTTGAACAGAAATAGTCTGATGGTAGCACATTGCAAGTCATTAAGCATATGAAGAAAATTATTGGGTGGACAACCATATATAATCTGGATGAAAATAAGAAATGAAGATATAAAGAAACTTGTATTAGCATTTTACTCAACAAAGAAGAAGGCTGGCATTGAGTGCAAACGAATAAGATCAATAAGCCATTACAAGTTCGCATAGATCATAAAGTGTTTTTAGGCAATAAGAGGATTAAGAGGATGTTTAAAGTGGATGGTTCAAAGGAAGTGGCTATAATAGCCTTCATTCATCAATTTCGATTCCCACGATTCCAGTGCTTTAATCATTTAGTCCCCACCAGTCTTATGCAAATATCTCATGACTGCAGATTAACATCTACATAGGCATATACAATCCTACCTTGATCAGCCACGCTTGCCACAATCTGGAACCAATGTATATGCCTGCTGGCATAATAGCCAGTTTCCACTTCTTGAAAACTGCTGCCCAGAAATTTCTTTCTTCACCACCCACCAGTTTTTTCAGCAAACAATTGTTCAGTTAGAAACAGGACAAGTATATTCGGATAGACATTGTTATTGTTCATGACAATTTATATAGCGCCATAACAAAGCAAGGGCCAAAGTCAAGGGTGCTTGCAAGGGCGCGTGGAAACGAAATGTTGAATAAATACATCTTAGTTTACTTGTAGACTCTCCAAAGTGATGGGCGACACGCTATCCTGCAAGGAATTCCAGAGGAGGATTTCTGCTTGCGAGAATGAGCGTTCTCGAACTTGACAGTCTTCAGCGGAGGTGGAGCGTGCAGTTGGATTCACCTGCTGGAGCGAAGGTGGAGCCGTCGATCGCTCCACACCGACCTTGACGGCGTCGCCCAAGGTATTCCGGGCAGAATGGATCATGTAGAGCCTGGGCGTCAATGAACAGCGTTTGAACACGTCGCTCTGGGACCCGTAACCAATGCAGTTTGTCCCAAAGTAGAGGTCCGCGGTGGCGTAATGCCCCTGAAGATCAACCGAGCTGCAGCATTGAGGGGATTGACTGTAGCCTGGCAAGCTGGCGGCGGGAAGACCCAGAAGTAACCCGTTGCAACAGTCAATCCATTGATCGACAAGCGAACCAGTTGTATGGCCACGTCGAAATATACCGGCGGTTCCTCTTTGTCGTTCGTTGATTTGCTGGAAACGCGCGCCGGTAGCGGTCTGCGACATGGCCAGTGAGCGACAGTGTTTTCATCGAAAAGTACTCCAAGCAGGCACACCTCCGTCGATGGTGGAATCGGCTTCATCAAAATTGGCTTCGATTTGTGAGCTATCAGAGGCTTCCTCCTGGAGTACTAAACCAAATCAATATGGTCTTCTTAGGGTTCAGGGCCAGCCAGTTGACAGCGGCCCAGCACGCAATCTCGCTAATGCAATTCTTCAGGCAGCTTTAAAAAGATTATCGGACTCTGAGGGCGGCAGGGAGAAGTACATAGCAGCAATTTGTTAGGTGAAAATGCGGGAAAACTGTTATTTTTGGCTTACAACATTAACTTTTCAAATACAATTATAGATTTGTTTATAAATTAACATCACAAAGTGACAAATTAACTTTTACTTATATTTTATATTAATCGTGTGTATTTTTCTACAGCCAATGCAAAAAATCATTGTAAGTTAATAAGTGAGAATGTAACTTTTGCTTATATTTTTATATTAATCGTATGTGTTTTTTAGATCTCAAATATAAAAACGTCACTGTTCACTAACTTTTTAGGACTGCATGTCAATAGCTTTAGCTTCGGCCGAATGTAAGACACTGCAGTTACGGTTCCAGTTTTGGCTTTGGCTTTAAATTGCAGCTTTGGTTTGACTCTCAAGACTCATCTTATATACACAAAAATCGGTATTGGAGCTATTTATTTTTATATTTAGAATTTGAGGATTTTTGGTCAATCAAACAAGACCCTTATTATACTTTAGATTCAAATGTATTGTTCATTATGCCATAAAAGTGATTTGTTTGTTTTAATTTTACCAGATATCTGCTCTCAGTGGAATCCCAGAAGAAAATGTACAGTTCTGCAAAGGTTTGTCATAACTGAATATTTGAAATGTTTTATTGTAAATAATTTCTATTATTTTAAATTGGATTATGTCATTGTTAACATTGTATATGTGCAGTAAAGTGAATTTCAAGTAAATATCTTTAAAGACTGAAATATTGCTAATGTTGACTTTTGAAAATATCTGTTGTTAGCTTATTAATTAATTGGCTAATATATTTTAATTTTGAATGGATTATTTATATCGTGTGAATCTCGGGAGTTGTGTTCCCTTTTGATGTATCGCTGTTTGAGATTCATGCAGGGTTATCATGGTCCCTCGTGATACTGATCCTTCCATTCTCAAAACAATCTCCATCTACGTGAGCGGTGCTGTGTTCTTCTATAGGTTAGTATATTTAAGCATTTTGTCAGCTACAACAGTATATATATGAAACGTTTATTATACACAGATATCTTCACCTGTGTGAGCTTAGGAGTGCACTTAATTGTATGTGAATGCTCTCTTTTGATGACAATTATTATGATGCTATAAATTGCAGTTGTGGGTTTCATCTTTTTGGCTGCAACAGCTTGCATAATATAGAGACCATAATACCCAACTAAAATGAAAATTTATTGCAGGTCTCGAGTTTTGCAAAATTTTAAAATGATTGAGATTGACTAATTATTTCCACAACTTTTATAAAGTAAAAAGTAGAGTCCTTCCCAGAGCTCTCACGGCTCAGGGGCGCTAATTTCCGTTTCCATGGTCTTCACTCTCAGCCAGGCAACTGGTGCAAGATACATGATACGTGGCCAGTGTTCTCGTGCAAAGCGCCTGTTTACTCCACGGATTAATCCACTACTCAGTTGCCATCGCCATCTGGCAAAAGAAGGCGGGTTGACCCATTAGGGCTCCTGTAGGTCTCGAGCCCACACCTTCTGCTCCATCAGTCCAACGTTGTTACCACTCTACTGACTCCCCCCCTGAACTGCACTTATATGACTTTATTAAAGCCTTCTGGATTTCAGCTGCTGCCAGTGTCTGTTCTCACAATTAATTAATTACAGTCGTATATCAATTAGGTAGCAATCGTACTATAATTATATATGCTTACAACTGTCATGTTTTACCTTTCATCATTGATATCTATTGTTTTTTTCAGTTTCTGTGCATGCAATTCTCAGTCCCGAGTCCAGTCAGAGCATTGAATTAAATGTGATATGAATAGCATCGCTTTTCGTTTCTTTTTTAGAGACAAGACAGAGACATTGAGGATTTTGACAAATGAGGAGAAAAAGGACATTCAGCAGAGAAAAAATGCAGGTTTGTAACCCTTATATTGTTGTTGATTTCTCACTTGCATACATTATTCTTTCCTTAGCATTCAATTTTGGATATCATTTCTACATTAATTCTAAATGTGAAAGCAACGATGTTGGCTGAATTAATCAGCCTGTTTGTATATTGCTCAGGCAAGTCTAGACAATATAGACTATTGCATATATATTCACTTTTTTGAGCACTTCTGCCAAAGTGGGGCTGTTGGAATACCCAGAAATACATCTGTTTTTAAATAGTCATGATCTAATGCCCATGAAGTCTTTATCAATAAATTTTTGACTTCTTGAGCTAGTGGTGATGATTGATATTGACATTACATATTTGTAGAACGTGTGCCATTTTGTCAATTAGTTTTATATAATGTAATAAAAAGTAGTTTACAGGTTAATGTTTTGTTTTATTGCTTATTAATTGGTCTTGCCTTTTCAGGTTTCCAGCATCATCGTCAATTAA
>JACLAT010000130.1:82500-109357 GCA_018105865.1 Metaphire vulgaris | reverse complement strand
GATATCAACTGCTGAAATTGGTGAGAAGAGAGAGACCCAGATTGTCGAACTCACTGGGAAAGAGTATCTCCAGAAACAGTTATTTCTGAGGTGGTTGTTCCATCTGGTGAAGAATTCATCCCTCTGAAATTCAGTTTGAGATATCAACTGCTGAAATTGGTGAGAAGAGTGAGACTCAAATGTGGAACTAATAGAGACGATGCTTCAGAGACAGTTATTTCTGATGGTTATCCCATCTGGTGAAGAAATTCATCCTTCTGAAATTCAGTTTGAGATATCAACTGCTGAAATTGCTGAAAAGAGAGACTCAAATCGTGGAACTAACAGGAGAGACGATGCTCAGAGACAGTTATTTCTGAGGTGTGGTTGCTCCATCTGGTGAAGAAATTCATCCTCTGAAATTCAATTTGAGATATCAACTGCTGAAATTGGTGAAAAAGAGAGACCCAGATTGAACTCACTGGACTATCCCCAGAAACAGTTATTTCTGGGTGGAATCTGGTGAAGAAATTCATCCCTCTGAAATTCAGTTTGAGATATCAACTGCTGAAATTGGTGAGAAGAGAGAGACTCAAATCGTGGAACTAACAGGAGACGATGCTTCAGAGACAGTTATTTCTGAGGTGGTTTGCTCCATCTGGTGAAGAATTCATCCTTCTGAAATTCAGTTTGAGATATCAACTGCAAATTGGTGAAAGAGAGAGACCCAGATTATCGAACTCACTGGAAAGGTATCCCAGAAACAGTTATTTCTGAGGTGGTTTTGCTCAACTGGTGAAGAAATTTATCCTTCTGAAATTCAGTTTGAGATATCAACTGCTGAAATGGTGAAAGAGACTCAAATCATAGAACTAACAGGAGACCATGAGAGACAGTCATTACTGAAGTTTGCTCCATCTGGTGAGAAATTCATCCTTCTGAAATTCAGTTTGAGATATCAACTGCTGAAATTGGTGAAAAGAGAGACCCAGATTATCGAACTCACTGGAAAGGTATCCCCAGAAACAGTGATTTCTGGTGAAGGCTCCAACTGGTGAAGAAATTCATCCCTCTGAAATTCAGTTTGAGATATCAACTGCTGAAATTGGTGAAGAGAGAGACTCAAATCATAGAACTAACAGGAGACGATGCTTCAGAGACAGTGATTTCTGAAGTGGTTGCTCCATCTGGTGAAGAAATTCATCCTTCTGAAATTCAGTTTGAAATATCAACTGCTGAAATTGCTGAAAAGAGAGAGACTCAAATCGTGGAAATAACAGGAGACGATGCCCCAGAGACAGTTATTTCTGGAATTGGTTGCTCCATCTGGTGAAGAAATACATCCTTCTGAAATTCAGTTTGAGATATCAACTGCTGAAATTGGTGAAAAGAGAGAGAGACCCCAGATTGTCGAACTCACTGGAAAGGTATCCCCAGAAACAGTGATTTCTGAGGTGGTTGTTCCATCTGGTGAAGAAATTCATCCCTCTGAAATTCAGTTTGAGATATCAACTGCTGAAATTGGTGAGAAGAGAGAGACTCAAATCGTGGAACTAACAGAAGACGATGCTTCAGAGACAGTCATTTCAGAAGTGGTTGCTCCATCTGGTGAAGAAATTCATCCTTCTGAAATTCAGTTTGAGATATCAACTGCTGAAATTGGTGAAAAGAGAGAGACTCAAATCATAGAACTAACAGGAGACGATGCTTCAGAGACAATCATTTCTGAAGTGGTTGTCCCATCTGGTGAAGAAATTCATCCTTCTGAAATTCAGTTTGAGATATCAACTGCTGAAATTGGTGAGAAGAGAGAGACCCAGATTGTCGAACTCACTGGAAAGGTATCCCCAGAAACAGTGATTTCTGAAGTGGTTGCTCCATCTGGTGAAGAAATTCATCCTTCTGAAATTCAGTTTGAGATATCAACTGCTGAAATTGGTGAAATAAGAGAGACCCAGATTGTCGAACTCACTGGAAAGGTATCCCCCAGAAACAGTGATTTCTGAGGTGGGTTGCTCCATCTGGTGAAGAAATTCATCCTTCTGAAATTCAGTTTTGGAGATATCAACTGCTGAAATTGCTGAGAAGAGAGAGACTCAAATCGTGGAACTAACAGGAGACGATGCTTCAGAGACAGTTATTTCTGAAGTGGTTGCTCCATCTGGTGAAGAAATTCATCCTTCTGAAATTCAGTTTGAGATATCAACTGCTGAAATTGGTGAAAAGAGAGAGACCCAGATTGTCGAACTCACTGGAAGGTATCCCAGAAACAGTTATTTCTGGGGTGGTTGCTCCATCTGGTGAAGAAATTCAACCTTCTGAAATTCAGTTTGAGATTTCAACTGAAATTGGTGAGAAGAGAGAGACTCCAGATTGTCGAACTCACTGGAAAGATCCCCAGAAACAGTGATTTCTGAAGTGGTTGCTCCATCTAGTGAAGAAATTCATCCTTCTGAAATTCAATTTGAGATATCAACTGCTGAAATTGGTGAAATAAGAGAGACCCAGATTGTCGAACTCACTGGAAAGTATCCCCAGAAACAGTGATTTCTGAGGTGGTTGCTCCATCTGGTGAAGAAATTCATCCTTCTGAAAATTCAGTTTGAGATATCAACTGCTGAAATTGCTGAGAAGAGAGAGACTCAAATCGTGGAACTAATAGGAGCGATGCTTCAGAGACAGTTATTTCTGAAGTGGTTGCTCCATCTGGTGAAGAAATTCATCCTTCTGAAATTCAGTTTGAGATATCAACTGCTGAAATTGGTGAAAGAGAGAGACCCAGATTGTCAACTCACTGGAAAGTATCCCCAGAAACAGTGATTTCTGAGGTGGTTGCTCCATCTGGTGAAGAAATTCATCCTTCTGAAATTCAGTTTGAGATATCAACTGCTGAAATTGGTGAAATAAGAGAGACCCAGATTGTCGAACTCACTGAAAAGGTATCCCCAGAAACAGTGATTTCTGAGGTGGTTTCTCCATCTGGTGAAGAAATTCATCCTTCTGAAATTCAGTTTGAGATATCAACTGCTGAAATTGGTGAGAAGAGCGAGACTCAAATCGTGGAACTAACAGGAGACGATGCTTCAGAGACAGTTATTTCTGAAGTGGTTGCTCCATCTGGTGAAGAAATTCATCCTTCTGAAATTCAGTTTGAGATATCAACTGCTGAAATTGCTGAAAAGAGAGAGACTCAAATCGTGGAACTAACAGGAGACGATGCTTCAGAGACAGTTATTTCTGAGGTGGTTGCTCCATCTGGTGAAGAAATTCATCCTTCTGAAATTCAGTTTGAGATATCAACTGCTGAAATTGGTGAGAAAAGAGAGACCCAGATTGTCGAACTCACTGGAAAGGTATCCCCAGAAACAGTTATTTCTGAGGTGGTTGCTCCATCTGGTGAAGAAATTCATCCTTCTGAAATTCAGTTTGAGATTTCAACTGCTGAAATTGGTGAGAAGAGAGAGGAACTAACAGGAGACGATGCTTCAGAGACAGTGATTTCTGAAGTGGTTGCTCCATCTGGTGAAGAAATTCATCCTTCTGAAATTCAGTTTGAGATATCAACTGCTGAAATTGGTGAGAAAAGAGAGACCCAGATTGTCGAACTCACTGGAAAGGTTTCCCCAGAAACAGTGATTTCTGAGGTGGTTGCTCCATCTGGTATAGAAATTCATCCTTCTGAAATTGAGTTTGAGATATCAACTGCTGAAATTGGTGAGAAGAGAGAGACCCAGATTGTCGAACTCACTGGAAAGGTATCCCCAGAAACAGTGATTACTGAAGTGGTTGCTCCATCTGGTGAAGAAATTCATCCTTCTGAAATTCAGTTTGAGATATCAACTGCTGAAATTGGTGAGAAGAGAGAGACTCAAATCGTGGAAATAACAGGAGACGATGTTTCAGAGACAGTGATTTCTGAGGTGGTTGCTCCATCTGGTGAAGAAATTCATCCTTCTGAAATTCAATTTGAGATATCAACTGCTGAAATTGGTGAGAAGAGAGAGACCCAGATTGTCGAACTCACTGGAAAGGTATCCCCAGAAACAGTTATTTCTGAGGTGGTTGCTCCATCTGGTGAAGAAATTCATCCTTCTGAAATTCAGTTTGAGATATCAACTGCTGAAATTGGTGAGAAGAGAGAGACTCAAATCGTGGAACTAACAGGAGACGATGCTTCAGAGACAGTTATTTCTGAAGTGGTTGCTCCATCTGGTGAAGAAATTCATCCTTCTGAAATTCAGTTTGAGATATCAACTGCTGAAATTGGTGAGAAGAGAGAGACCCAGATTGTCGAACTCACTGGAAAGGTATCCCCAGAAACAGTGATTTCTGAAGTGGTTGCTCCATCTGGTGAAGAAATTCATCCTTCTGAAATTCAGTTTGAGATATCAACTGCTGAAATTGGTGAGAAGAGAGAGACCCAGATTGTCGAACTTACTGGAAAGGTATCCCCAGAAACAGTGATTTCTGAGGTGGTTGCTCCATCTGGTGAAGAAATTCATCCTTCTGAAATTGAGTTTGAGATATCAACTGCTGAAATTGGTGAAAAGAGAGAGTCTAAAATCGTGGAACTAACAGGAGACGATGCTTCAGAGACAGTCATTTCTGAAGTGGTTGCTCCATCTGGTGAAGAAATTCATCCTTCTGAAATTCAGTTTGATATATCAACTGCTGAAATTGGTGAAAAGAGAGAGACTCAAATCGTCGAACTCACTGGAAAGGTATCCCCAGAAACAGTGATTTCTGAGGTGGTTGCTCCATCTGGTGAAGAAATTCATCCTTCTGAAATTCAGTTTGAGATATCAACTGCTGAAATTGGTGAGAAGAGAGAGACCCAGATTGTCGAACTCACTGGAGAAGTATCCCCCGAAACAGTGATTTCTGAGGTGGTTGCTGCATCTGGTGAAGAAATTCATCCTTCTGAAATTCAGTTTGAGATATCAACTGCTGAAATTGGTGAAAAGAGAGAGACTCAAATCATGGTACTAACAGGAGACGATGCTTCAGAGACAGTCATTTCTGAAGTGGTTGCTCCATCTGGTGAAGAAATTCATCCTTCTGAAATTCAGTTTGATATATCAACTGCTGAAATTGGTGAAAAGAGAGAGACCCAGATTGTCCACTGGAAAGTATCCCCAGAAACAGTGATTTCTGAGGTGGTTGCTCCATCTGGTGAAGAAATTCATCCTTCTGAAATTCAGTTTGAGATATCAACTGCTGAAATTGGTGAAAAGAGAGAGACCCAGATTGTTGAACTCACTGGAAAGGTATCTCCAGAAACAGTTATTTCTGAGGTGGTTGCTCCATCTGGTGAAGAAATTCATCCTTCTGAAATTGAGTTTGAGATATCAACTGCTGAAATTGGTGAAAAGAGAGAGACCCAGATTGTCGAACTCACTGGAAAGGTTTCCCCAGAAACAGTTATTTCTGAGGTGGTTGCTCCATCTGGTGAAGAAATTCATCCTTCTGAAATTCAGTTTGAGATATCAACTGCTGAAATTGGTGAGAAGAGAGAGACCCAGATTGTTGAACTCACTGGAAAGGTATCCCCAGAAACAGTGATTTCTGAGGTGGTTGCTCCATCTGGTGAAGAAATTCATCCTTCTGAAATTCAGTTTGAGATATCAACTGCTGAAATTGGTGAGAAGAGAGAGACCCAGATTGTTGAACTCACTGGAAAGGTATCCCCAGAAACAGTGATTTCTGAGGTGGTTTGCTCCATCTGGTGAAGAAATTCATCCTTCTGAAATTCAGTTTGAGATATCAACTGCTGAAATTGGTGAGAAGAGAGAGACCCAGATTGTCGAACTCACTGGAAAAGGTATCCCCAGAAACAGTGATTTCTGAGGTGGTTGCTCCATCTGGTGAAGAAATTCATCCTTCTGAAATTCAGTTTGAGATATCAACTGCTGAAATTGGTGAGAAGAGAGAGACCCAGATTGTTGAACTCACTGGAAAGTTATCCCCAGAAACAGTGATTTCTGAAGTCATTGATTGTTCCCAAGAAACTTTACATGCCACTGAAATTGAATCTATCAGTTTGACAGCTGATAGAGTTGAAGTTCCTGAGACACAATTTGTTCATCCCGAGGCAGAAGATGTTGTTGATTTTTCTATTGCACCTTCCAGGACTGAGGAAGAAGCTATTGATGCTACTGTTGAGTCAGTGTCCCAAATTCGTGAGGAGTTCGTTGACCTGAGCCAACAGCAGGAAGTTGTTGGTGAGTAATGATATCAGAGAGTTTTCTGATTAGTAATGAAACTAAATGTTGTTAAAATGTAATTTTGTATTTTCATATTTTCTAATTGCACTGTTGCATTGAGTTAATAGGTCTTGTTTGGCATAAGTTTTGTGATCCTCTTTGGTTGTCAGTTACTATTTATTGTTGCTGGCTTGGATTATGATGTTTTCTGTCATCCATTGATGAAAACATTCATTTCTTTATCATGATTGTATGGCTGCTTTGAAGTATTTCTTCTTACAGTATTATTTCTTTGGTAGTTAATTTTGTCCTTCTGTGTATATGATCAATTTGCACATGTCAAGAAGGGTATATGTGTGCATATTGTTTTAGTGCTTCCAAGGAGAACAGAATCTTGTTTGATAGCTGCAAGAGGATAGCGATAATGACTAGTTACTGTAGTAGGTAGATCAGTGGTTGAAGAATGAGATTGAATTTTAATCGTCGGTGAATGAATGGTCAATATCCAAATAAATTTGCAAGAGATGGGCAGTACTTAGTTATATTTATTTTGTTTTATTATTTCTTCACATAGTAACGATAAGATAACTTTTCACTTTTCTTTTCTTTGGCATGTTTTACTCGTGTTTTGGTGTGGTTTGTAGATAAGCCCACTGGCCAAGGGCCAAAAGTAACCAAGAAACCAGTGCCACTTATTTTAGAAGAAGGGCAAACAGCAAAGTTTGAGTGTGAAATGAGTGCCGTTCCATCTCCAGAAGTAAGAACAATTTGAAGTGTTCCCTGCATGTGTATAAATTGGTGGAGGTGGTGGTGGTGGTAGTTGTAGTAGCAGTAGCAGAAGTTGTAGTTGTAGTAATGAAAATAATGATAATAGTAATGATTATGATGATAATATAATGTAGTAATGACAATAATGATAATAATGATAATCCTGTAGAATTGGAGCATTTTGTACCATGGGTTCCCACAGAAATTTTTCCAGGGGAAGGACAAAACACGATGATCACGGTTAATATTTCAGCAAGATTTTCAATTGCAAAATTTGACAATTTTAAAGGATTGCCAGAATGCTAGGTAAACTCCAAACAAAACCAGGTACTATTATACTTTACTTAATATTAAAATATTGGTTAAAAGCCAAAATATAGTCAGTTGCAAAGATAGATTTACATTTTTCCAGGGCGGCAGTAAGTATCTCCCTTGTCCCAATACATGGGCGTCCATGTTCTGCGCATTTTACTGTCAAATATGATATTCTACATCTGCTCTGTAGTGTGCAAGGTTTTGAAAGAAATTCTTTGAAAAATGATGATGATGATGTTGTTGTTGATGATGATGATGATGATGATGATGATGATGATGATGATGATGATGATGATGATGATGATGATGATGATGATGATGGCGATGATGATGATGATGATGATGATAAGAATAAATAATTAATAATATATTGCCAGAGTTATCAGTCTCAAGTTTAATTCTCTGTTGAATGGGTAAGCACTGTATATTTTTAAAATGAGTAGTAGTAGTAGTAGTAGTAGTAGTAGTAGTAGTGGTAGTGGTAGTGGTAGTTGTAGTGGTAGTGGTAGTGGTAGCAGTAGCAGTAGCAGTAGCAGTAGTAGTAGTAGTAGTAGTAGTAGTAGTAGTAGTAGTAGTAGTAGTAGTAGTAGTAGTAGTAGTAGTAGTAGTAGTAGTAGTAGTAGTAGTAGCAGTGGTAGTAGTAGCCCTTACCTATGCTGCACTGACTTTTGCAGATGACGTGGAGCAAGGACGGTGTAGTGTTGGAGACAAGTGAGCGTTGGACAATTGAAACTCTTCAGCAGAACGAAATTTATCGGACTTGTCTCGTTGTCAGGGACATTCAGCTTTCCGATGATGGCAGCTACCAGCTCCGTGCGAAAATGATTTCGGAGAAGCTACCTTTGTTGTCTCTCTCAGGGTCAAGGTTAGTCTTCTGAAGAGTGTCTTTTAATTGTATTCGGTTTCAAACTGGTATTAAGTGTTCACTGTTTTTCCGTGAACTTGTTGTTTGCACCAGTTCATTTGCTAGATTGTAGAGATGAATGAAGAAGAACAGGTTGCCAAGCTTCAAGACTGCGCTGCTGTTGCTGCTGCTGCTGCTGCTTCATTAGTGTCATGCTATAGAATGTGCTGCAGCGACATTTTCAGTGTGCGCTTTTTTGCTTTGTTCAACACACAAGAGGCACATTTGGCAATTTTATATTTTTGGCTGTTATTGAAAGTGTTGATTAGAATGTTGATTAACTATCAATAAATATTTAAGACTTTGTGGTTTTAAATTATATTTTTGCCAAAAATTCCCAGATCAAAAGTGGTAATACGTGAATTGTGCCTTTTGAGTGTCGGCTTTTTGTAGTCACTTGTGTATATTTCAGTGTGGTGTCTGATTTCCAGCACTGTTGCTATTCTAGTGCACTGCGAACTGTGTCTCGCCATGCCAATTTTCAGGGATCTTTCAGCGAGTGGTCGGAAATGTTGTATTCAGTGTTGATTTTGTTATCGACTTAGTTGTTCTAGTGTTCTAGTTGTAGTCTAGTGAATGTGTAACTGCTTTACACTTGAGTGACTGTTATTACATCACTGGTCCACATAATTTCAATCGAGTAAAGTAACTCGAGGGCGGAATGGAACGAACGCTTCTTGCCAGAAGAAGAAACAGAAGTTTTTGCCCAAAGGAAGGTAGTATTCGCAACCTGCTTGCAAAGAGTGTACAGGTGTTTGGATTTGTCATCCTGTTTTTGTCCTGGTCATCATATGCACACGTATAAACTACAGTCTGAAATAATTTAAAAAAATCAAATTTATAGATTCGTTATAGCTTGCATTTTTACTACAAGCATTTGAGCTTAGCCATTGGAAATATGTTAAGACCTTGCCTGATCCTTGTTTAATTTAACATAATTTTCACTAATTTCTTCTTAATGAAGTCATATTCTGCATACAATTTTGTAGACCTTTGGAATTTATTTAATTTCAGCATTTATCATTCATTACACCTTATAATAAGACATTTTGGTCAGTGCATCAATATTGGGTAGTTGTCTACAACTCTTGCTTGAGTCAGGGTATGATGGAATATTACATTTGCTGACACGTGGGTGAACATTTGAATTTAAATATAAAGATTGGAACTATAGAGACTATAGTTTAAACTGTTGTGCAGGATGATGACTCTTCAGCCATCTTTGGCCTTGAAGACATCTTTATTTGTAGGAATCTTTCTGCAATAATCACTGCAAATAGAGATTGCAGCATGATTTCTATTATTTGCACTGATTTTTTTAGTATTGCTTAGTGATCTATGAAACCTATCTGTAGTGCATGCGTAGATGCATGTGCCGGTAGGTGCTTATTCTGTAGTCACTGAATATTTGGTTAATCATCATCATCATCATCATCATCATCATCATCATCATCATCATCATCATCGTCATCATCATTCCTGCAAGACTGTGTGTTATTTATGGAACATTGAAGACTGGCCAATCCAGGATTTGAAATCTATGCTGAATTGTCCAACACACTCTCCCCCTGCAGGATGTCAATGTACCTAAAACTAAGATGGTAATTGATAGGAGAATCTTTCCTACTACAGACCCACAAATCTGAACTCTCTTCCTGTGTCTTCCAATTAACCACCTCTGATCTAATTTCTAATAGAAAAGACAGAAAACCTGGATGGGACATATAATGAGAGGAGACTCACTCTAGGGAAATAATAGAAGGACAACTACAGGTGAAAAGACCAAAGGAAGACCACGAGAGATGCTACTTGTCTGGATGATGGAAAAGGACTATAAAGACTTAAATGAGAAAGCTATGAACAGGAATGAATGGCGAAATTGGAATCCAAAACCTGCCTAGGGGCAGAATACTACGAAGAAGAATTCTTATTTCATTTGAGTGACGAAGCATAATTATGAATGACAGAGTGACAACTACATTGAAGTATGATTTGAATGAACTGTCATTTGAATGGCAATGGCAGACAATGTGTGATTGTTTGCTGTTTGCTTTTATTTGACTTGTTTAATATTGTAAATTGGACAGAGACTGCTTTTATTTAGCCTTTTCAAACAAATTGCTTTTCAATTTCACTTGATGTTGTGGCTTTGGTAATTTTGGTTTTGGGCACATTTATGTGCCTGTGTAAAGTTTTGGTTTGTTCTGTCTGCTCTTATTTCAGCTTCTTGCTTTAAACTGATGATGACGATGGTGATGATGATGATGATGGTGATGATGATGATGATGATGATGATGATGATGATGATGATGATGATGATGATGATGATGATGATGATGATGATGATGATGATGATGATGATGATGATGATGATGATGATGATGATGATGATGATGATGGTGGTGGTGATGATGGTGGTGATGATGGTGGTGATGATGGTGGTGATGATGCCACCTACTGTTTTTGCACAACCTGTTTTGATCTTGAGTTTCTTATAGTCAGATGTTGGTCATAATTTTATGTAATTATCATTTGACTTTTTTTATAAGATTGTGAAAAGAATATATAAAATTTGCCATTGGTAATTTTATGCATTAAATATTGATTTTCCACACGATTTCACATACTTGATTACGTATGATTAGTTTTGTGAATAGATCTGAGAAGAAGCAGATTGCTCAAACAAATTGAGACAACAGATAGTTGGGCATGCCTTTCCTTAAGGCGGGAGAATAAACAAAGAAATTTCTTTAAACACGGCTCTCTATGGGTTATTTACTGATGCAGTTTTGAACTTAATTTTTATGTATGCATTATTCTTATAACGTACTGTTTCACTTCTTTCTGTTTTTCATTTTTTTAGAAATACAGAAGACAGTCGAGATTGTTCCAGAAGTGGAACTGTAAGTAGCTGGGAAATAAAACTTCTAGTGATTCTATTTTGTATTCATTTACTTATTTGCTCTGTAGCAGTGTTTTATACAGGCCTGTTAGGAGGGGGAGATCCCCCCACTCGAAACCTCAAAACTCCCCCCAGAAAATCCCAGCACTTACACAAATTTTTCATCGAACTGTGTCTTTTTCCCTCCAACCAAGTCGATCCCTCCCCGAAAGCCTCAATTTCCCTCCCAAAGGCCTGGGTTTGGATAAAACACTGCTCTGTAGTTAGGGAAGCAGTTGCAATGAACTCTGCTTACATAGATGAAGTGAGTTGACGATCTATTGTAATGCAACATGTAATGTAATGTAACAGAATATTTGTATAGTGACTCTTCTGAAGAATCACTTACGAGTGCTCCATAATGAAGATGTTTATGATTAGAAGGAGAGGGAGGGGAGGGGAAGGAGGAGTGGGAAATGGAGGGTGAAAGGGAGGGTGGGAAGAGTAAGAAGAGAATGGGATGAAGGACAGTGACATTGACAGTGGTGATGATGGTATTGATGATGAGCATTGTTGTGCGTTGACCTTGATGCATTGATGCTAGGAAATGAGTTAGACTGAAATGTACTTGTTACCCTCTATAAAGAATTTGCCCATCTGCTTTTCCTGTTTTATTTTAAGTTTACTTTCATGAATACCTTTGAATTTCAGTATACATTTGAAGAGTGATTAAATGTTGCCTGTTTGAAATTGTAATTTCATTTTCTTTCAAAAGCCACACTGAGGAGCTGACAGTTTCAGGACCTGAAGAAGAGGTACGTAATGCAGCAACTGCTAATTGTCACACATCGATCAGTGTATTAAAGTTCATGACTACTTTTACATTTAGTTTGTTATCATTGGTTGGCAAATTGAATCCCTAACCACCACATCTAATGTTTCATATCATGCATTCCAAACTTAGGTCTATTGAAATTAATTAGAAAAGTTGACTGAGAATTTATGAATAGTATTCAAAACCCTTCAGTAAAACCTCAGAACAGACATGTTGTTTGTTTTTGTGACATGGTGTTTGTTTGAACAATTGTTTAAATTTAGTAGCAAAGTATTTCAGTCAACTGATATTGAAGTGCTACAGTTGTGCTCAGTTCGGTCTAATGTGCCACTTAAATTAGCCTAGAATTTGGGTTTTAGCTATCACTGTTTATTCATCATATGTGATACGGATGGAAATTTAGAAATGCTTTGCCATTTTCATTTTCGTGTTTACAAGAATTTGTTTTTCATTTAATTCATAAAAATTTTTCTAATTACTCAAACTTGTGGCATGATCTTGCCCTTCTTTTCAGTTGAGCCTTATTCCTGTTCTATCTCTATTATCTCTATTATCTCTATTATTATCTCTATTATCTCTATCTCTGAACTCTTGAGTTCAGCAGCAATGTATTGATCCGATGGAGCCTTTATGGCAGAGCAACAATGTTTAAGGCAATTGCCTTACATTGACTTTACTCTTATTCGGATTGCATTTGGTATGCCATCGGCTAATGCCCTTGGCATTATGGTAGAAGTTGATTGATTGATTGATTGATGATTGATTGCTGTGCATTTTGCAGGGAATCACTGAAGAGCTTCCTTATGAAGACGTTACACCACAGGGTAAAAGATTTTCTTAAATTAACCTTTGTATATACTTTGTCACTTTCTATCAATAAGGATCGTATGAGTCTAATACAGATTATACGTGCTGACTGCTGATTGTTTCTAAGGTATTATTTTCAGTTATAATTTGTTTTTTTTAGTTACTAGTGAATCTGTTGTGACAGCAGCCAAAATGGAAGAGGCAGCCACTAAGATACAGGCTGTTTTCCGAGGAATGCACGCAAGAGAAATGGTGAAGGCCATGAAAATGGAAAAAGTCAGTATCCCCCCGTCTCTTTTTCTTTCTCTTTCTCTCTCTCTCTCCATCTCTCTCTCTCTCTCTCTCTCTCTCTCTCTCTCTCTTCAAAGCTTTTTGTAGAACAGAACTGGAATGTTGATTGGATACAAATATATATATATATATATATATATATATATATATATATATATATATATATATATATATATATATATATACACAAAATACCTTATAATCTATGTAATTTTTGTGTGTGTTTTTGGTGTAATTCAGGAGCAGAGTCAGGCTCCCCGTTTCAAGCGCGGTCTTAGCGTTCTTAATGTTCAACTGAAGCAGCCAATTCAACTGGAATGCGAGGTTGAGTCGCAAGTGAAGCCAACAGTCGTCTGGTACAGAAGTGGAATTGAACTGACAAATGAGAGATACATGTGAGCATTATTTCTTTCTTGTTAATGTTGACTGCATGATCTGTTTACAGTCGTAACGAATTCTCGCTTCTTGGGTCAGTGAGAGTCATTATCACGGAGTTCTTGTTTGGTTGTCTGAAATGAAGCTAAGTTCGTACAGTAGGCAACAGCTGTGGCCTTCCAAGATTATATAGGTAATGTACTGTTGTCAACAGGAGTAAACCCAGTGCTGAAAGTCTGTGAAAAAAGGTGCAGGAACTCTCTTGGAGCAACCCTAACCGTAACCCTAACCCTAACGAACTATGGGTAGCCATTATTTACATTTCTATAGTGCTCTTTAAATCTTAGCTTAATAGTTTTGCAACAATTATTGGATTGGATTGGATATAGCACATTTATATGGCATGAATTTTATAGCCCTAAAATATGTACACTGTGCTTTTACAATATTGGAACAAATATTGAAAAATTATGGAAACAAATTTTCATGGCCCAAAAAGGTGAGGGAACTTAGTTCCCACCCGTTCCCGCTGACTTTGAGCACTGAGTAAACCTAAAAGTTGTACGGAGTGGGAGTTGTTCATATTGTACAGTTTTTTTGAAGGCTTCTTCTTCTTTAGGTGCTGTGTTTTTCTACGTTAGCGACCGCTATGTTCGATCTTAACATCCTCTTATTAATTTGATGCTATTCTTTACTCCCTCAGTTCCTTCTCGTAGAAGTTTCTCGTGCAGTTTCTTTTTGCAGACATGAAGATCTAAAAAAATTGATTGGAAGGAACTTCAAAATTGAAAATTGCATTTAAATACAGTAAATGAACAAAAACCCAGCTGTCTGTTGTATAAAATGGACCTTAGCAGTCGTGCATCTGATGCTGTGACAGCATATTAAAAATTATAAGAAAACGTCATTAAGAAGACAATTGTTACCGGTATTCATGAATATCAGTGCTTGACTTTGTGCAGAAGAGTTCAGGACCAAACTATCAGTAGATAAGTAAGTAAATAAAATCTTGTGGATGTATATAGCACTTTTGGATGTAGTACAGCTGTAGCTGCTTATTCTTAGGTGCTTAGCCTTTCTTAAAATAGCTATGAAAAGGGTGAATGATCAGGAAACCATCTTCGATTGATTTTGTAGCCCTGTTGTTTAGGAATCGATTAATTATTGGAGCTTACAAGAGATTAGAAGGTTCCCACGTTTAACTGAGCCATGTGCCCCATGATTCAGTGTTGCCCTACTGACTGGAGCAGTTACTACTACTACATGGTTGTATAGAAACTGGAATGAATAGCAATTGTAAACAGGGTGACAAGTGAATATTTGCTTGTGTTTCAGCGTGACGATTAGCGAAGATCTCGTGATTACTTTGGTGATTACGGAAAGTACGCTGGACGATGGCGGCGTTTACACCATACGAGTATTTAACGAACACGGGGAGGCTGTTTCGTCAGCAGAGGTTGTCATCATATTCGAAGTGCCGACGTTTTTGCAGCCACTTACAGATATTCTGGTGACAGTGGAACAGCCAGCTCGGTTTACCGCTACCGTTCACGGCGTTCCCCAGCCTGATATTACGTGGCTGGTTTCGGGAATGGAAGTAACAGAATCGGAAAGGTATCACATCGAACAGTGCGCGGTGAGACCGTCAGCTTCACCGTTAACAGGGTTACAGTCGATGACACGGAACTGGTCTACACTTGTCGAGCATCAAGTCCGGTGGGAGAAGCGACATCTTCTGGCCGATTTGTACTTCCAGGTATCTTATGATTGATAAAATGCAAATTCCTGGATTTGGTAAATTTTTTGTTTCTTCTAAAAATGTCAACAAAGTCATCAATTGAAGCAATACATTTCTGTTGACTGAGGCAGCAGTATTAGGAGATTATTAACCTTATGTTTGTGTAAAAGCAATTGCATGTTTGTGTGTGACTTCCTAAGATTATGTGCACTGCCACACTGTATTTTATGCAATTTATTTTCCAGATAAAAATGCATGGAATGGGATGGTTTTATTCCTGTTTGGGATTTTTGCACAGGATTTTATTTGTAATTTTTGCTAATTCAGTTTTTTTTTGAGTGAAAGTTGTTAAGGAGGCTTTGTTGATAGCAGCTCTCTTGATGTAACTGCTAAATTGTAATTACAGAACCAGTATTAGAAGAGGAACAGCCCAGCATTGGTTCAGTTCCTGAATTTGTCATTCCAATTCATCCAATCACCGTACGTACAGTGTATACTGCTTACAGATTATGCTGTCTATATTATACTTATCACATAAGTATCTACGAAATGTCTACTTTCCTGTGCAGAAGATGTTCTTGAATGCAGTGAAGACAGTGTCAAATTTATATTGCACTACCTTGAGTCTCTCAGATAAATCTTTTTGTGCTTCCTGTGAGGGCTTGTGTGCACCTCTGATTTGTGTGCAATTTTTGCTCAATTCACTTCTAACAGTATGTAACTACTGCTCAATCATGACTCTTGTTATTTTTAGTGAGCATCTACAGCTGATGTTCTAGTCAGTGCTTATTCTAGGCCTTCTCTGGGGAAGGATTTCCCTCCTCAAAGTTTTAAATCCCCATTTTTTATATGTTGGCTGGGGTATGGAAATTTCCCTCCCCAAAGTATGGAGACTCAGACCTTGTCCCCCAAACATTTCAAAATCTCCCCTCCCCCAATGTCAAGGTGGCTAGAATAAACACTAGTTCTAGTGATCATGTCATGTCCATTTCTTGGCATTTGCACAACATATTTGGTGTAATTTAAAATTGCAAGTTTACGAATGTCTTAGGAAGATGTGATTAAGACAGAACACATGCTTTAGACTTTTGTTTTACGTTTGTTTGTTTGCAGGCAAAGAAGGGGATACAGTCGAATTTATTTGTAAGGTCATTGGGGAGCCTTACCCAGAGATTGTCTGGTATTTGAATGGACAAGTTCTTGTGACAAAAGACAATTTTGTTATCACAGAAGTAACCGATGACCAAACGCATATGCTTCGTATAGTCAAAGTATTGCCGAATAATGCGGGAACGTACCAGGTCACTGCAACAAATCCATACGGCTCGGTGACGTGCTCAGCAACGCTTAACGTAGAAGGTATAGTTACACGTGCTTTGATTGATTGATTGTTTTATTTATGCTATTTTTGGCTTGCCTAACATACCTTTCTGGCAAAGGGGCATAGTTTCCCTATATATGGTGATGCAGAGAATTTCCATGGTGTCTTGAGGGTAAATGAATTTTAAGGGCCTCCAACAGCATGTATGGTACTGCTTAGTATACTATAAATAATCAAACAACTTGAGCAGCAGGAGTTTTGCAATTGTGACCATTGTTCCCTTCTTCTTCTTCAGCGATTCCCATGAAGCATAGGCCGCACACAAGATATTGTTCCCTGGGCTCCACAATTTCCAGGGCCCGAGACCAGCATATTTCACGACCTGATTTTATAAAGCCCATGCCTACATAGGGGCTGTCCATTAATTACGTAAAAAAATTTAGGGGAGGGTTTTAAAAGTTTGACAGTTGTTGACAGGGGGTAGGGGAGGGTCAAGAGAAGTCAACAATTTCACTTTTTACAAATAATCAAAAAATAAGAAATTTTATGGAATACTACTTATTACAATGGAAAAAAGCATGGCAAAAAAGGTCATACCACCACATTTTGACACTCAATGAGCAAAAAGGGGAAAATGGCCATCACAACACAAAATAATAACCTTGTTATTGGGACCTGTCATTGATCTCGGGGGGTCAAAAGTTTTTGACGTAATTATGGGGGGGGGGGTAAGTGAAAGTTGACAGTTGTTGACAAGAGGGGAGGGGGTCAAAAATTGCCCAAAAATTGTTGACATAATTAATGGGCAGCCCCATACATATACGCATAATATCGCATATGTGCATACACATTGTGCATGTCTACACATTACTTGCTTTTAATGGGACATTAGTTATTCAGGGACTTTTTTGTCTTTTTCTCAGCATTGTCCACTGACATTCCACCAGAGTTCACCGATGTGTTCAAGGATACTGTAAGTAACAGTTCTTATGACTGCAGATCCTCTTGTATGATATCATATTAGGTTTGCTATTCATTTATTTAATTTGTGGTTATAATTAATTAAGAGAGTTTTAAGTAGTCAGTTACATGACATATAGTAGAACAAATTATTTGGAAATATAAGGGACTGCTGGAGCATTTGCCTGGTGTTACACAGCATTAATTTATGAAGAAACATATTAAATGTATGGTATTGCATTTTAGACGGTGCAAGATAAGCAGAATCTGACTTTGGGAGCCAAGGTTACTGGAAAGCCTGTGCCTACAGTTAGGTGGTTCAAGTAAGTACCTGGATTCAGGAATTACTTGTCTTTACTTTTGATTGAATTTTTATGAATTTTGCTTATTCAGATGATTTTTCATTGTAATTTGCTTAGACCCCCTCTTTTACTCATAGACTGACTGAATTCTGCAATGTCAGTGATACTTTTCATATGTGCTTGCAGATGAATCATAGACAATTATTATTATTAGTAGTAATAGTAGTAGTAGTAGTAGTAGTAGTAATAGTAGTAGTAGTAGTAGTAGTAGTAGTAGTAGTAGTAGTAGTAGTAGTAGTAGTAGTAGTAGTAGTAGTAGTAGTAGTAGTAGTAGTAGTAGTAGTAGTAGTTGTTGTTGTTGTTGTAACAACAGCAGCACTAACAGTAGTTGTAGCAGTAGCAGTATTTGTAGTATCAATTCTATTATGCTATGGCATTCCATATTCACCTGCAAAAGACCGGGTCAAAAGGTCATTCCATTTCTGATTCAGCGTTATTTAATTTGTACAGTGATTTCTAAAATTGTTGGGTTGCTGTGACCCCAGAATTTAATTTGAATGTTTGGCTAAATTTGCTTAGAGATGAAACTGAGCTTCAGCCGACGTTTAAGCAGAAGATGACTCGAGATGGTGATTCCTGCGGTCTTTTTATTTCTGGAGTCAACATGAAAATGTCGGGAACATACAAATGTCAGGCTGAAAATACCGCCGGCATGGCTACTTGTTCTGCCACTGTCAGTGTCGTAGGTAAGAGGGAATATCTCTTATGGATTAGACCAGAATGAACACGTCAGCGAAAGTTGCATTCATTTAGACGTTGCTTTATCAGACATTACTTTCTTAATTACTAATTGCAGTTGCTTGTTTTTAAAAAATGACAATCTTAGTTTGGAAATTTAGGTTGTTTAATGAAATTTTGTGGAATACAACTAATTCTTCGTGTAAAAATGGTAATAATGAGTGCATGAAATGCTGATGCTTTTATAGGGAAAATTGAACCTCCAGTATTCACCCAAAGACTTATGAACAAGGATGTTAAAGAAGAGGGCAAGGTCACATTCGACTGTGTGGTTAAGGGTCAGCCTTTGCCAGAGATAACATGGTTAGCTTGAATGCAATTTATAACATATATGTGACGGTTGGCATGTAGCCATTTATCTAGATTCTCGAATGTGCTGTCTGTCATTCAGGACAGTCCCACTGTTACTCTATTTTCATGAGTCACTTTGCTGATGAGCTTAAATTTTGATTAGGAAGTTCTGAAAACCTTGTAATGTACTGTAACAAAATATTTATATAGCACCTCTTATGAAATATCACTAATAGGCATTCCAAACCTTATTTTGCCTGCTTTAATAGCGTGCAGGATTTTAAGAAATAGCAAAGCCAATTTGAGTCGAATACTCTCGGAAGTACAATGGCTTTTTTGCAGAAATTTCAGATTCTGTTTTGAAAAATGATTTAGTTTATTTGGTTTTATGTTGATTTTTGTAAAATTGTATCAGCTTCGAATTCCGATTAAATATTACCAAGAATAGACACCTATTCTCATTGACTCCACTAATCTTGTTAAAGCCAAGATATTTTAGTAACTGGATCTATCTGACTGAAATGAAATGCTGAAGTATATTAAAATAAGTTTGTGGCAAAGTGGACTGGATCGCTTTTACACTAAGAATTGGTTACCATCATCACATTTTTGTTCATGTAAATGAATTTTAGGTTTAGAAATGATGTTAAAGTGGAAGATACTGATAAAGTCAAGACACAATCAGGTCCTAAGAACGGTGGTGTTGCAGCTTCTTTGACCATTCAACAAGCTTCCATGGACGATACTGGAGAAGTGAAGGCTGTGGCCAAGAATGTAGCGGGTGAAGCGACATCTGTTGCTAAATTAAATGTTGTCAGTAAGTATATAAATGTGCCTTTCATTTTTGTCGTATATCAAAGATCGTTCCATGCATTAGCAACTGCTATCATTGCTTTATAATCTTGCTTGATTAAAGTACCATTTTGATGAGCAAATTTGTTTTGATTGACTCTTTGGCACTTGTTTTTAGAAAATATAAGGTAGTGAGTCAGTGTCAGACTTCACTGCACCTTATGACCCTCGAACTCTGCAACTGGAATAGCAACCAGTACACTGTCCTGTATTTTTAAAATGCAATACCATACACCATAAGTGCATTTTAAATAGATTGATTTTAGGACACTCTTTGGGTGTTACTGGTGCCTAATAAGCTACCTGACTTGTACACTTAGTTCGGGTTTTAAATAACCTGAGATCCATCATGGTAAACTAAGAGGTCAAGGAATGTATTAATTTCACGTCAATTTCTTAGCTGATCTGTTTGTGGTTTGCTGGAATGTACTACTAAAGCATTTCTGCGGTGTAATTTTCAAACTAAGCTTAGCATTAGACATGGCAAAGTTTCTGTGAACCTGCACATTGCAAATGCAGTAATATTTCAAATGCAGTGAAGAAAGAAAAACCGGTTGTCGAAAAACCAGAGGACGTTGAACTAAATGAACAGGAAGACGCTAAATTCGAGACAACAGTAACCGGAAAACCAGAACCTTCTGTTGAATGGTAATCACGATGTCTGTTTATACTAGTGCATAATAATAATAATAATAATAATAATAATAATAATAATAATAATAATAATAATAATAATAATAATGCCACTACTACTGATGATGATGATGATGATGATGATGATGATGATGATGATGATGATGATGACGACGATGATGACGACGACGACGATGATAAAATGGATTTTAAGTGGTTTAGTACCATTTTTCCTGTCGTTCATTCATACACGCCAAACTAACACAACATTTCTGCTTTCAATATAAATGCTACATATCTTTAAGCAATTGCTTCATACAACTTCACATTGTCTGCCTTTTTCATGTTCAGGTACAGAGGAAACGTGAAATTGGAGCCGTCAGAACGTGTCATATTTGAGAAAGATGACAACAGATATTCTCTTACAATAAAACAAACCGTTGTCAAAGAGTCTGGACCTTACACTGTCAAAGCCACTAACGTTGTTGGTTCAACGAGTGCAACAGCAAATCTGAAAGTTAAAGGTGAGTTAGAGTTAAGATAAAATGAACAATATTAGCATTTGTTCTTCGCTCTGATGATGGTGATATGATAACTCTTTCGCTCACTGCACACTTTGTATAGTACATCATGAATAAATTGCAATAAAAGTGAAATATGTCTCATTTTGAACGCTGTAGAGCAAAATTGGGACGTGCTATATTGATTATTTTAGTAGAATTTGATGCAATGAAGATGGGGACAAAAAAAAAATGTGGTTTTCATATAAGCCATTAATCTGGGCTAGGTTGCCGTTACTTTTCCAAGACTCACGTTTTACCTCACAGCTTAACGCTGCTCCTCATTTTTACCACCGCCCTAGAACAAGAAAGGCTGAGCCGACCTTAGGGCTCCTGCGGGTGTCAAACCCGCGACCGTCTGCTCTATTGTCCAGTATTGTTACCACTCTGCTAACTTCACACTCTTTTTCTGTGAGTACTTTGAAATAAAAGCAGGGTTCAATTTAAAAAAAAACAGTGTGTGTGGTCAAATTACAGCCACCCACTCAAGCATTTTCAAACTTTAGTGGGAGCACTGGGAGGTCAGGTGGCTAAACCCCCAATTGTTTTACATCCACTGGACCGGTAACTTTAATTTAATTGGTTATCTTGGGATTTACTAAGTACAGACAGATGGTTTTTAGGGTTTATTTTTATTGATGTTCATTGCGCATTGCTTATGCTGTGCGTTTGGTTATTCTTTTTTAAAGCGCCAGAAGTGATTGAAAAGCCCAAAGAGCCAGAACCAGAGCCGGAACCAGAGCCAGAAAAGCAGCCAGAGCCACTTAAAGGTGGTGCTGCGCTATGATAAAAATTTCTAGAATGTTTGTCAAATTTCTTTTTATTTTTTGTCAGGCGGTTTACTGTGGGGAAAACATTTGTTCTTTGGGTAGTTGCATACCGAATACGCAGTGTTTATTCTAGCCACTTTGACTTTTGGGGGATTTTTAAATGTTTGGGGGGGGGACAAGGTCTGAGTCTTCACACTTTTGGAGGGGGAATTTTCATCCCCCAGCCAACATATAAAAAATTTGGGGGGAATTTTAGAACTTTGGGGGGAATTCCCTCCCAGAAAAGGCCTAGAATAAACACTGCCAAATATGCAAAAGTGTTGAATTTTTTTCCTCAATGTTCATTATTATTGCTTTGTGCTGAATGTTTGATTGTTTTTTCCAATGCACCAGAGGTGACAGAAGAACCCAAAGAGCCGGAGCTGGAACCAGAGCCAGAAAAACAACCTTCACCACCACCAAAAGGTGCTGCACCCGAATTTGTGGAAGTTTATCAAGATCAGGTGAGAGATCTTAAGCACGGAAGCAAGTCTGTGCCATTCTGTTATGTTTTTCTTAGTTTATGTAAAAAATCAACTATTATGATTGTGCATTATGTTTGTTATTCACTTTGCTGCGTGTTTCCGAGTCGGAAATACACTGTAGTTGCTTTTTACGGCGCTTAAATTACCGTTAATCTTTCAATAATGAAAACTAGAAGTGAAGTCATTACATCTTGCAGATATATTGACAGTTACCGTATTTGTGTCTGACAAAAACTGCAATTTCTGCAATGATTGCATTGTTTCGCGTGCTTTTTTCAGTCGGTCGTCGAAAGCAAGAACCTGGAATTGTGTGTGAAGGTCAGAGCGGGACCCGACGTAAAGGTCACCTGGTTTCAAAATGGAAAAGAGATGGTGCAGTCGCCACGCGTAAAGGTGTCTAAGGTGAAGGACGTGCATACTCTGATGCTGGTGCAGGTGACACAGACGATGACCGGAAGCTATTCGGTCGTTGCGTCTAACCGACATGGAAAAGTTGAACATGTGGCACAGATCACTGTTACAGGTTGGCCTTGAGTTGTTGTTGTTGGTTTTGTTGCCTGTTTTTCTCTATGGAAAGCATTTACCAGCCTACCTATCCATACTATAAATTACTGAGTATTGCATTGTGCTTCAGCTACACCCAATTCCAGGTTATGTATCAGTTTCAGTGAACAACACTACATATCTTGAGCACATCTTGCTAACTGACTAAATCTAAATCTTCTTTAGTTATGTACCTATCTGATAATTTATTTCAGTATGCCACTGAGCTGATGACTGACTTTGCTGTGTTATGACTTGACCAGTGCACACGGTTTGATCATGGCAGTGGCATAGCCAGGGTTCTGGAATAGGGAGGTGCATCAACATTTTTGAGTAAAAAAAGTCTCTGACGACCAGAAAAAGCTCATCAAGGAGTTCTTTTTGCACATTCACTTATCCTCTTCATCATACTACCGAATCCCCCTCCCAAAATTCTCAACGGTTTTGTGAAAATCCCATGACTGATCCCAGCCAGAATCGGGATGCCCTCCCCCTGTGTCCCTCGTGCCCTCCCCACCCTGTGGCTATGCCGATGTATCAGATCCTGCTGCATATCTACTGTACATGTACTTTTATCAGTTGATTCACTGGAGGTGCAAACGATTGAGTGTATTAAATCTAAGTTGAATCAATCCAAAGAATCTCCTTAATACTTTATTTTGTATCATTTACTTTATCCTTCCAAATTACTTCCAAAGAACCTCTTTCTTTAATTCCAAGTTAAGTGATTTTGAAATCTATTTCTTGCACCATATTCCAATATACTGTATTTTATTAATAGTATTGCATGAAGTCACATAAAGACCAGTCAGTGTCAGTTGCAAATTTAACTTAACTGTATGAATACAACATAATACAATACTTTGCTACCAAGCAAAGCTGTACCGAATTCCATATTTGCTTTGATCGTATGTACTAACTGTGAGAATCATTACTTAGTCTGGTTTGAATTGATTGCAGATGAATAGTAAGTATATATATTTGTGGTCAGTGGGAAGAGAAAAATGCAAAAAGCCAGATAGTATAAAAATTTTACAAGAAATATGACTATGGACTTTTCTAACAACAATGACAGGCAAAAGAGCCAACTGATTGCAAAATGTTTTTGGATTTTCCTCTTAATTAAACATTGTGTCACCAGTTGTTTGGTCTTCTTTTAAAAGTTAATTATTCGACTGGCTGGGTACTGGTATTAACAGTACTGAGTCGGTCACAGTTAGAATACGTGATAACGCTCTAACACTGATGTGAGTTTTTTGGAAAGTATTATATTTGATCCATTCTTATGTAACTGTTAAATGTCAAGAAACTTAATCGTGTATGATATCCTACCTGTGTTTGTTACCTTTCCCATCCTCATTGTTTTAGCTCCTCCTGAAGAACCACCCACTGAACAACCTGAACCTGAACCTGAACCAGAAAAAGGTTTGTAGATACTTGGGGGGGGGAGCACCGATGGAAAGTTAACTGATTTCTCATTAATTTGCTGTGCTCCTTTCTGTTTTCATTGGTTGATTGTTAACAACAGCTATGGTAGTTTCAATTATGGAAATTAAGTTAGTTAAACCACAATATCCGAGGCACTTGTTATACATTTAATTCTTGTAATGGTTCGGTCCATAATTATTCAGAAAATAGACTGATGTTGATTTTGCTTTGAGGGGCAGAGTACACTGAGCTTCTGATTAGTTGATTGGACCCTTTTCTTAGTCAAATGGTCAAATGGGACCTCGTGGAGTAGTGGTAGGATTCTTGACATGCAACCAGAGGGTAGTGGGTTCGAATCTGACCCTAGCCACTGCATAGTAATGACCTTGGGCAAGTTGTTCACTTTTTGATTGCTCCAAGACTGACAATTGTTCACTCTGTGAATGACTTTAGCGTGTGTTAATAACAATATAATATAATAATAATAATAAATTATATATATATGTATATATATATATATATATATATATATATATATATATATATATATATATATCTTATGATTGATTGACCATTGTAATAGAGAGGATATTTAATTGTTGTGAGTGTGACATTATGTAAATCACACTCCTACTTCTTTATTTACTTGCAGAAAGTCATGATACAAGATTATTATTATTTATGAACTTCTATAGCACCAATTCTAATGCTCAAAGGTATCAATCGATGCTACTTCAAATCCATACTGCGAAAGACCAGGCCGTTTCCAGCAATCGGTCACATTTGGAGTGGCGATGTAGCAAGGCAAACTGCGAAAAAAGAAGCAGGTATACGAGTGGAACTGATGAAAAGTAAAGTGGTATGGTAGTAAATGCAATATTGATCTTTATTTAACAGCAAAACAGGAGGCTCCGGTTTGGACCCGTCAGCCAACCGACAAAGAAGTACGCGAAGGTCAGAAGGCGAGATTCGATGCATCGGCATCTGGAATTCCACGTCCTTCGCTCACTTGGTAGGTTACAGACATCGGTAATGAAGTGAAGCTTAATGCTGAAAATCTTGATAGGCTGTGACGACGACAGTGATGACGATGACAACAATAGCAATAATTAATATGGTGCTGGTAATGCTAATGCCAATGATGACAGAGGCAATGGTAGGCAGTGATGATGATGATGATGATGATGATGATGATGATGATGATGATGATGATGATGATGATGATGATGATGATGATGATGATGTTGATGATGATGATGATGATGATGATGATGGTGGTGGTGGTGGTGATGATGATGATGATGATGATGATGATGATGATGATGATGATGATGATGATGATGATGATGATGATGATGATGACGACAGGTACAAAGAAGATGTTCCTTTGGAGTCCGGAGGTAACGTGCTCATAGAAACGAATGAGACGAAGGCCAAGGAAGTAGTTTCGACTCTTTTCATTGACAATGTCACTCAGAGTGACGAAGGCCAAGTCAAGGCCATCGCAAAGAACACCGTTGGTGAACTACAGCACTCTTCAACTCTCAAAGTAGTCTGTAAGTATTTTTCTTTCATTTGATCTCGATTTTATTTGTGCCATTCGGATACTTTTGAAGGTCTATTAACGCCTTTTTATTATTAAAAGCTGTAAGGTAAAGGTAGGTCCCATACTCGAGTCCGGGCATTGGGTTCCGGCGCTTATCTCCGGTCTAGGCAATCAGCGACGTAGGTGGTATAAGCCATTAATCTGAGGACGGTTGCCATTACTTTCCCCAAACCCATGTTTTACCTCGCAGTTTAACGCTGCTCCTCATTTTACCACCGCCCTCTAGCAAGGAAGGCTGAGTCAACCTTAGGGCTCCTGCGGGTATCAAACCCACGACCTTCTGCTCTATTCTCCAAGGTTGTTACCACTCTGCTGACTTCCTGTCCCGTTTTATGATTAATAGTGTTTAATAATATCAGTGATGTATTGAACAATATCTTTACGCTTCATAATAATTATACGTGGATATAAAACAGATTTTTGGATCACCTTTGTTGAATTTCTTTTATGCATTATTTATTATGAAAATAAGCTATCACAGTGCTTTCATGTCTTTTCCTTTTCTCTTTACTAAGCATTACATGTAGACTGCATGAAAACTACCGGTAGATACAAGTAATGAGGATACCTGTTGCTCTGTGTTCTTCTTTTTATCTCTTTACCGGTAATTTATTTTGATTTGTCTTATTTTCATATTTATGTTTTATTCATGTGCAGTTTTGATTAAGTTAAATTTCATGATTCTTTCAATGTTTGAGCTTAACTTTTGTATTCATTTGTTTTTTTTACAGTGAAGAAAGAAATGCCAAGATTTCTTAAGAAGCCAGATAATGTGGAGTGTACTGAGTTTGACGACGTCACGTTTACTGCAACCATAACTGGCAAACCTGAGCCAACTGTGGAATGGTAAGATATTGCAAGAATTAAAATTCTTCATTTGTACTTTATCGCAAAGAGCATAACACCATGACACCTCACTTGGTAGAATGTCAGCCCTGCGCTGAGCTGATACATCTACTCTATTCTATTCTATTCTATTCTCCTGGATAATTTGTATAACACTATAGCATAGCTAAAGCCAAAGTCAAGCGTGTTTTACAAAGGATTTTCCTAAGAAATGTGAAATAGATGTGTCTTGAGGACAGACGTAAACGCCTCAAAGGATTTAAGGGACCTGGTTTGATCCTGGGGATCAAGGATTATGTATCTTGGGCATCTTGCACTCTGAAACTC